>PVJA010001287.1:0-131274 GCA_004027025.1 Myocastor coypus
TTTTTTTTTTTTTTTTTTTTTTTCAGTAGGAAGGTGGGTCATGCCCACACACTGTGCTCTGTAGAACTATTGTGAGGACAATATGCAATGTGCCAGCTGTCCAAAAGAGAAAGGGGAAAAGAAAAAAAAAGTGATGTTTATTGAAAGTGTTAATGTTTAATTGTTTGATCAATCTTATATGCCTATATCTATCAATCTAAACGGATCTGGTGATGAAAATATGTAATATAACCATTGTTAAATTTAATTAATAAAAAAATCAAATAGGTCTGGCTCCATATTTGGAAACAGGAAAAGACAAAGTTGTCCAAACCAACTCTACATAAGATGATGGAATAATTTAAGGACAAATAGAAGAAGTGGCGACGAGGCAGTGAGCCTACACTTTGTGTTCACAAAATTTCATCTTCTAGATATTCATAATAGCATTGGAATAACCAACCATAGGGCTCCAGGCCTGAGGAACATAGTGTTAGGTACTTATGTTCTGGCATTCAAGAATGCAAACCTCAGTTTCTCCATATCATCAACACATTTGCCCTACATGTGTATCTATGGGTTTGTATCAAGAGGGATCCTAGTTTATGTGATTTAGGAAAAAAGGGAACAAATGCAAGTGTAATTAATATGCTCAGCAGTAACCCTGCCACTGGAGGGCCTCATTCATTCTCACTTACAGCATCCACTGCCAGCATTTATCTGCTCATGTTAATACACCTCTTTAACTCTCATTGTTATTTATTGCTCTGACTGAAGAGTCTTGTGACTCTTCATTATTCAGATGTCGTGGAAAGTCATATTGACATACTTCCCCTTGTCATGCTGGGCTTGTGGGACAAGCATTTTAAGTGCTACAAGGAGGTGTTGTTACCATTACAAAGGTTATTGTAGGAAAGATAAAAGAACTCGGTTGGGAACAGTAGCCCCATACATGAGAAAAAATGTTGAGAACCCTCGCTCAGCTCCAGAAGCACTGTGACAGGAGCGGGGAGAGGGACACATAAATGACGGGGTCACTAGATGAGTGCAGGCCACAGGAGGAAACATCGGGGTCCAAGCTCCCCTCTATGGACGTAGAGTGGGAAAGGCAGGAATCTGTAGCATGACATACAGGGTCGGATCAGGGTGCAAACAAGTGTTGTGACTGGCTATCTGCAGAGCCCTGGGACCGGGTCCAGCTGCCTTGGTCCTCTAGAGAAGCAAGGCGGCTTCTCCGTTGAAGGCTAATTTGGTCGAGTTCGCAGGGAGCACAGAGTTGGTCCTAATGTGGGCTCCTGGTGACTTCACCACAGGTCACACGAGGCCTTGGACACCTGCCTCTCCCCTACTCAAAACCCTTGTGGTGCTTTGAGGCTGTTTCTCTCCTCCTGAGATGCAGTGCCAATGTCAGAACAGTGTCAGCAATATCAGCCAGCGTATCCTCCTCTGATCATGTAGGGGTTTCACTTCAGCATATAAACTAGAGTCATTCAAGCAGCCATCCTCTGTCCCTCCTGCTATCTGGTAATACGTTTGGAAATCTTTCTGGCATTCCCACAGAGCCATCATGACTCGGATGAGGCCCAGGAGCCATGGAACATACCACCTTCCCAAGAAAGGCCAGCCTTGTGTGGGTTCGGCACTTGCAGAAACTGTCTTGGTGCTGGGACCCCAGAGTGTGTCACATACTGTGATAAATTACGTTCCTGACAGCCACTATGCCCTCAGCGAGAGATGTGTTGAGCCAACAGCAGCCACATGTTACTTTCAGTTAATTAGTGTTGGTATTCATGAAAAGAGGGAATGAGGGCTGGGTACATGGCTCAGCAGCATGAGTGCCGGCCCAGCAAGCGCAGGGTCCTGAGTTTAATCCCTGGTACTAACAAAAAGAAAAAACAAAACAAAACAAAACAAAACAACAACAAAAAGAAAAACGGAGGAAGTGAACGCCCAGGAATGATCCCTTACTCATTGTAAATGGAGTCATGGGTGGTGTGGGTGGAGATTTGTGAATGGATCCTTACTGTGAGTGCTTGCACATACACACACACACACATGCACACGTGCACACACACACACACACGCACACGCACACACACACACAGAGCGCACACTTGCAACTTTACATGCAGCACGTATGGATTAGCAGCCAGGACGCATGCAAAGGAAGGCATGCTGGCATCTTAGCCCACACACCTGTGGAGGTAAGCGTGTGTGCAAGCTCGTCTTGGAGGAAGGGAATCAGACGGGTTCATGCTTGACTCAGGTAGACCCAAGGCAGTGTGACCGCTCCCTTTTAGAAAGAGGAAAGACTCATGCAGGGAAAATTCCCCAGGAGGACGGAGACTGAGGGAAGCAGGAGCTGCGATGTCATAGGCAGAGGACAGAGTGGCGCTGCCACAGGCCCCAAGTCTGGGGTGGAGAAGTCCGGATAGTTCCCTCCCCGAGGACTTGGAAGGAATGAGGCTCTGCAGCACCCCAACCTGAGATTCTAGTCTCCACGCCTGTGGAACAACTGATTTCTAGTGAGCTAAGCCTCTCACTTGGAGATACATACTTTTGTTGTTGTTGTTCACAAGGAGCTCACAAGGCTCACTGTCGTGAGCTGGATGCCTTCACACTGATGCTGCGTGCAGTGTTTGTCACACTCGCGCTCCCGTCTCACTGAAAACAACCCCGCTTGCACCTAAGAAGCGCACACACTCCTGCTGTGGCGCCCGCACGTCGAGCTTTTGGGTTCCGAGCGGCCGGAAAAAAGCCAGAACTGCACCATTCTGGACACAGCTTTGAAAGTGCAGGAAACGCGCTCCTCTAGCCTTCAGGTTTCTTCAACCCGGAAAACAACTGTGATAGAATTATAACTGAGGTCTTTATTTAAAATATAATCATCTTAGGAAAAGAAAATGTGGTGCCAACACATGAAAGAATACTGGTTAGCTACAGCAAAGAATGCGCGTGGTGAGACTGGAGATTAAGTCAGGTGAAATGAATGTAAAAGGGCACGTACCACAGGACCGCACTCCCGCGTGGACTCTGGAGAAGCTGACGCTCAGGCGCTGGGAGCAGAGCAGTGCATGCTGGGGGACCGGGACTGGGAGGGATGGGGAAGGGTTCTTCCCAAAGGCCGAGCTATAGGGAGATAGGGGGAGGGGGTACCCTGCACCACCGTGCAGAGAGTGACTATACATGATGAGGAGACTATATATGATGAGGAGGTACATTTTTTAAAAAAAGCTAGAATAGAAGGTTTTGGATATTTCCATGAAAAAGAAGTAATAACTGAGGACGGAGAGCTATGTGTATTCTGATTTAAAGATTATGTGATGTATAGAGGTGCTGCAGTGTCACATGCCACCCCATAGATCCGTGTAATTTTTATATAACAGTTAAAAATAAAAAAAAACCACACCAAAAATATATATGTTTCATGACAATGTAGTTTTGGTATTCTAATAAGCTCATCTATAAATGAAAGTAGTCTTTTGGAGACTTTTTTACTTATCAATTTGAAGTTTTTGGCAGAAGAAAAGTTGTAGCAAAACTAAAATACAGAATTTTTTGTCATGCACTGTTTGTAAACAGGCTATGTAATATGTAAAATATGTTCGCATTAATATTGATTTGGCTCCTTTGAAATAATCCATATGATTCAATCTCTTTCATATTAACTACTTGCAATACTCATGGCAGCTTACACTTGTGAGATAAACCTGACGGCATGTGCATGTAGCACAAGGTGGGCCTTGCTGTCTCAGTTGTCATGGGCTGCAGCGAGTGTTCCTGAATTTATACCCCCGCCCACCACAGTTTTTCTTTGAGCCCCTGCTTAGGAAGGCAGCTGTCTACCTCCCAATCTCCACATGGGTAGCTACACTCAGTGTCCAACTCCTCCCCCACTGACGTTTCTTTTCTTTTTTCTTTTTATTTTATTTTTGTATACATGTATCATTTTCAGTTGTTTTTTTCCTACTTGAACACTTTTATTTATTTATTTTATTTTTGGTGGGACTGGGGCTTGAACTCACAACCTTGTACTTGCCAGGCAGGCCCTTGTGCCGCGGAGCTATCTCCCCAACTCCTTTGACTTTTCAATATTTTTGTTATTCTAGTTTTCATTCCCCTTTCATGTGCATGAGCAAACCAACACCACAATTCTGGCTTGATACCCCCATTTCTCCTGACACTCTCCCTTCCGCCTTTACCTCATCAACCACCACTGCTTACTGTATCCAGTGAGGGATTTTTTGTGTTTTCTTCTGTATTTAGGACAGGATCTACAGGGTCTACAGAGTCTCACTACACAGCTCAGACTCACAGTGGTTCTCCTGTTTTCAGCCTCCCTAGTGCTGGGATAACAGGCATGTGTCACCATGCCCAGTCTCAATCACTGCCTCAGCGTGCCCTGCAGGTGGGACCAGCACTGCACTCTGGGGATTGAATCCCAGCCCCTGTGCTCTGCCTAAGCAGGTGCTTTAGTCCACTGAGCTATCAGGCCGGCCCCCTAAGGATCTTTAGAGTCTGTTTCGGTATGGCTATCTCCCCCACCACTGGTGTAGCCCAAGGGACAAGGATCTTTCTTCTAGATTATTTCAGCAGCTGCTTAATAGGAAGAGCTATAGCCGAATTCCTCCAGCCCAGCCTCTTCCTTCACTGAGGCCAGAGGATAGTTTTAGAAAGTGGGTCTTTCCCTGCCATTTATCAGCTACAAAGTGTACAGTGATCTGCCAAACCCCTCAAACGTGAGACTGGAACCCTCCGCTTGTTGAAGCCTAGGTGTGCATCTAAGTCTCAGAGAACACAACTGCCCTTCCCTGAGCTCCACACAGGTGCGTCCTGCGGTGTGAGGCAGGCACTCTGTGTCCTGCCACTGCGGCTGTTTGTGCCCGCTGTTAATCTGTATGAAATGCCTCTCTCTCCTCTCCTTGACCTGTGCTCTGCATTGCTGTTCAGCATTCAGGATCTGACTCAGGCAACATTTCAGGGCCCAGAAGAGATGACGGCCCATGGTCATCTCTCTTTCCCCCACCCTGCTATCACTAAGCATCCCAAATTCCAGGTGCTTCTCCCAGCATTCAGGCCATCCTGTTAGACCTGAGGAGCTCTGCTCACAACAGCTCATGATGTAGCAGGAGAGAAAAGATACTGAAGAACAAGGACCAGTGGGCAGCTGTAAGTGCAAAGATAGAAACGAGAGACCCTTATCTCCCTGAGGTGACATTCAAGTTCAGTCTGAGCCCTGAGAAGGAGCCAAGGATATGAAATGCCATGGAAGCTCCAAAGAAGGGAAAGAGAGTGAGAATTCAGGAGCAGAGGTTGTATAGAATGTGGACAAAGGTCACTACAGGTAGGGCTATGCGGGTCAAGACATTTAGGTCTGGTTTGCAACGTGACGGATTCTAGCAAGGAAACAATCTGCTTCCTTATGAGAGCTTACAGAAGGGGAAGGAGAAATAAAAAAGGAATAAGATGAGCTACGCACACACAGCAACTCTCCATGATCAATGCAGTTTCTTAAAAGAATAGATAGGAGTTTGGGTGCACAGCCTCTGCCTGGGGGTGCCACAGGGGGCGCTATCACAGCAGAGCAGTGAAGGGAAGGTGGCTTGGACTAGGATGGTGGAAATGCTAGAAACATGCAGG
Organism: Myocastor coypus; assembly: GCA_004027025.1. NCBI lineage: Eukaryota > Metazoa > Chordata > Mammalia > Rodentia > Myocastoridae > Myocastor > Myocastor coypus. Next base: position 5,620 of record PVJA010001287.1, read on the forward strand.
CAAGACCTAGGTTGGAAGTAGAGCTAAGAACAACAGCTGGGGGATTAGATATGGGGTGGAGGGGAAATAAGAGGTCCAGAAGGATTCCTGCCTGCGTGGCCAGGTAGCGGGTGGGGAGGTGGAGTTGAGGCAGTTTCAGATGAGGAAGTAGAGCCTGATGCTAGCACACAAGGGTTGAGAGGGGAATCGGCTTAAGTGGGGGCTGTGGCGTCGAAAGACCTAGCACTCTGGAGGCAGGCGCTGTGTGAGTCACCACGTGGGAAGCCACGTGATGTTATTCAAGGCGTGGATGGAGGGGCCAGGATTGGGCCTTGGTGCATTGGGCCACTTGAGAGTGGACCAAAGGACAGGGACCGGCCAAGGCATTAAGGAGGAATAGCCCAGGACAAAGGGAGACAGAAGAACAGGACGCGTGGCGTGAGGACGGCGGAGGACAAGGGCTCCACCGACTGACTTCTGTGTATGGTCTTCTGCTAGCGTTGCAAGTTCACGGAAGAGACCTAAATAGTCCCTTCTTGTGTGTGTGACAGAATGGTATTCTGCCACAAGGGGCAAAATGACGTGTCTTCTACCTGTGGAAGCAGCCACTCCTGTCAGGTTACCAGTCCCAGTGTCATTAATAGGTGATTATCAGGAATTTTCCCGGGGCCCAACCTAGTAACTAGCAAGGTTTTTGCTTCCTTTCTTTTCAGTTTTTAAGTTCTAAGTAAGGGATGAACATGGTATATCTGAAGCAAACAAACAGCGTGTCTGGGGTCCATGGTAAGTGTATGTCCAACAACACACCGGCACACTGAATGCGAAAAACAGGAAGTAGGAGGATCCAATATGGTGTGGGTAATTTCACAGCTTTCCATGGGATGAGAATACATTTATACACATAGTTTTAATTAATTAATTAATTAATTAATTGGTGTAGGGCCTTGCTGCACAGCTTGGACTCATAGAGCAAAGCACGCCAGGTGCTGAGGATGTACCTGTCTCCTTGTGGTTGCCAGGCTGGCACTAGGACTGCTGAGCTATTGCCTCAGACCCTTAATATACTTTTAAAAGAAAGGTATCATGTGAAAATGAATGTGGGGAGCAGGGATCCAGGGGGATGCCTGAGCAATAAATGCAATGATTCACGCTATCAAGGCACTGTTGGCCAGGGGGTGCAAGTCTTCATGGGCGTAAGTGTCAAGACGCAGCCGGAGTGTTTGGGTGTGGCCAGGCTGCAGCAGAACACTCCTCAGACGCAAGGTGCGTTCCATCTCCACAGCGCAGTGGCAGGATTGCGCAGAATTCTGTCTTGATGCCAGTAGGCACTGGGTGCAAAGCCGCCAGGCTTTCAGCTTTCCGCGGGGACCCTGGACAAGAATTTCTGCCGGGAGCGCGCGTTGCAGCGGATGCCTGTCAGGCCTGAACCGCGGTACCAATCCCAAGCAGGGCTTCCGTTGTCAAAACAATAATAGCTGTAATTTTCTCTCCCTCTATTTACAGGAAACAAACTCTTCCTTCCTGTCCTGTTGCCTCAGCAGAAAATAGACAAGCCAAGCAGATGTCAAGGGACGGCGGAGGAGGACAGGACTACCACTTCCTGGGAGAGGAGGCACTGGCGGAGCCGTGGGAGTGGGAGGGGGACCGAAGGAGCTGCTAAGGCTGGGGCTGGCTCTTCTCTCCCCCCCTGCCCCGCTCTTTCCCGGACAAGCGGGCTCACACGGCTAGGGAGCTAGGGAGCAGGCCCAGCTTGGAACCTCCTGCAGCCTCCTGTTTTCAGACTCTAGGACCCAGATGAAGGGTGCAGAGCTTCCCGGGGAACGCAGGCTGCCTCGCGCATCCAGGGTGCTTGTTCACGTTCCCCTCAGGGCTCCCTCCATTTCACAGAGGCAGGCGGGGTGTGCTCATCCTGGGGAGGCTGCCAGAGGCAGTGCGGGCCTGAGGAAGCTCACAGCCTGGCTTGGCTAGAGGTTTGCATCTGCAGACCTGCCAGGGTGCAGGGGCACTGGACAAAGAGCTTGGAGCCCTCCAAGGGCTTCTTGCATTGCTTCTGTACTGCTGGCTTTTGCCTTTCTCTCTGCTTGTGTAGTCCTACTTTAGTTGAGCCCTTTTGTAGATGTCACAAGCACTACATATCCGTGCCTTTCCAGAGACTGCTTCTCTTTCAGTTACTCTGGTTGAGGACTTCACTCCACTGAAAAGACAGTTTCTAAAATCCTGCAGTAAAGAATGCTTTATTTTATTTAAGAAATAAGACTTCTTTTTAAGCCTTTTCTTTGCAAGAGCTAAATTCTGTTTGAAGGTAAAATGAAGATAAGAAAACGACACATGCTTAACGAGGAGGAAAATCTGAGCTGTTAAACAATGGGAAATGCAGTCACTGTGATGACCGTGTCTCTTTCTAGGAAGTGTAAGTGTAGTTGATTGTCTAGGTTATGTATCATGTGGCTCAGTGTCCCTATGAACCTTGGGGATCTCATTCCTAAGGATGAAGTCATTCTGAGGATGACATCATTCCCGATGAAGACGTCATTTCTGAGGAACACGTCATTCCCAAGGATGACATCTGGTCCTGTCCTTGTGGCATGTTGTGGGGGAGAAATGCTTTCATGTGACCTTGCAGAGCTGGGCTGGGCTGGGCTGGCAGTAACTGCTCTGTGAGGATAAGGCACGAGGCACACTCCTCTCCCCACTGCGTCGTGCTCCCATTGGAGTCATTGCTACTCACCTATGCCGACTATACCCCAAGCACTGGCGCAGGCCATTCTGTCCTGATCATATACCTTAGAAACAGCCCAGAGCTGGCATGTGACGTGATCTCCACCTTTGCCATGATGTAAACATCTCCACCACAGCTGTGTTCTAGCGCCCAATGGTCTCAAAGGTGAGTGGTGTGGAACATGGATGACTGCATGTGATGTTGTGGTCCTGGAGCAGGGAGGACACTTGGCTGTGACTGATGACCTTCTGAGGGGCAGTCCTTGGGCAGGACACACAGAGAAGTCAGGGGAGGGAGGTGAGAGTTGAAGGGAGGCAACTGCCAGCCAGAGAGTGGTCCTGCAGACCCTTGAATGCAGGGAGAGGCAAGGGGCACTCTTTTCCTGCAAACCCTGGGGAGATCGGCCCCTGTGGGCCATAGGGTTTAGTCTTTTGGCCCCCAGAACTCTGACATAAGATACATTCATTTTCTTAAGCCATCTAATTCATGATACTTTGTTATAGCAGCCCAGCACACTGATATTAAGGGACCTTAAAAAAAAAAAAAAAAAAAAAAAAAACCTAAGTGATAGTAAATTTAAATAATTCCTGCTTCACCAAGAAGCAGTGTGCTTGCTGCCATCTCCCAGGGCCCTCTCATTAGGGTGCCCTCTAAATTCTGAGGTGCTTCTGGAAGTCATTTGCATAACTTTCAAACACAGGCTGGAATTTATGCATTTTTCCATCAAAACAATCACTTGGGGAAATAAGTCCCTACCAGAGGAGTCAGCACTCCAGGAGCACCTCTGATGGTGCGTTGAGTTAATTATTATGAAAGCGTGATCAAGGGACCCACTCGCTCACCACCTTCAGAGCCATCTTTTGGTCCTTTAGGCGTCTATTAGTACTGACAGTTCTTTTCAAGGTTTATGACAGTTTGGGGCAATTGTCACATATAATGTCAGATGGGATGGCAAAATAAATGCATTAATTTTTGCTTATATTCTGTAATCTCTTGGTTAATTAACTGTTAGCAAGAGCCTGCCCCATGCTGAGCAACCAAGAAGATTTTCAGCAACATTTTCTAGCATTCAAACAAGCATTAGAAGCATCTTTTGAGGCAAAGCTTTCCAGGGCCACTTTTCATCGAAGAGTACATCTTGGCATCTTTTTTTTTTTAGTTTGTTATTTTATAATCACATCCTTAATGTCTTTGCAGCCGCAAATAAATTGTTAGACCATTTGACAAGACACAGCCATAGACACTTAGCCCACTTGTTTCTGCTCAGTTGTCAAATTAGACTAACTCCAGGCCTTCAAGCTCCAACCTCAGATGCCAACTGTGACGCTGTAGAATTTCACATCTTTGCTCTTTTCTATTCACACTCATTGAGGACCTGCTGTCAATCAGTAGGTGCTATTCTTCCTCTCTCTGTTTAATGCAAATTAGGAAACCAGCGCAGCAAGCCAAAGTACCTTTCCTTGATGAAGAACTACTGTACAAGGGCTAAGTGAGATGGCTCAGTGGACTAAAGCGCCTCCTTAGGCAAGCTTAGGCACAGGTACTGCAGTTTGATCCCTGGCACCACATGCTGCACCAGCCCCAGGGCAAGCTGAGCTGGCCATAACGTAAACGAAGTGTTTTTTTTTTTTTTTTTTTTTTTTTTTCTTTTTTAAAGAACTACTGTACAGGCATCATCTCTAGGATTTGAGTTTAGGCAGTCTGACTACGGAACCTGTGCCTTTTACCCTCTTGATCTATGGCTAACACAGAAATAACATTCAGCTAAATTTATCATACTTGACGTGTTCATTTAAAAATGATGTTCTGCCTTTAGCATTAAACTAAAGATGGGGGTGTGGAGCCCTTAAGTGGTGAGTACACGCATCGATCATCCAAATGCAAAGTGAGAAATAAATGCAAAACCTTTCATTCCTGTTAACCTAGTAATACAGTTTTAGTGAAAAAGTGTCACTGAAGCTAAAACCTTCGCGCACTCTTCAACACCCCAGCTTAGCTGCGTACCTACTATGCGCTGTCTCCAAGCACAGCATCACACTGGATCAAAGCCAAGAGCATGACCAGCTGCCTCCTGCTTGCACTCCAGGACGGGAGTCTGCATGCTTGGTGGCCCAGATCCCCCTTTTTAGACTAAGACTCCTTTTGATTCATGACTCAATCACTGTGTCTGGCAGAAGGTTAAGTCTGAGAACTCCTGGAAAAAAACTGCCATTCGCTGTGTTCATACGCACACGCAGGGTGCATTCTGTGTTCTGTCTTTGATTCAGGAGACCAAGTGGTCAGACACTTTACTTTGGAAAAGAGGGATGAAAGCTCAGCCCCAGCCCCAGCAAGCTGTGTCTGTGGGCACTTTCAGGATGTGAGATGTTCCTCAGAAGGTCTTCACGTTGGCGTCCTTGCTGTCTTACACACTGCAGGTCAGGGATGGTACGGGGAATCCTTGGACACACTTGAGATTAAATTATCTCCATTCCTTCCTACTTGAGTCCCCATGAGAAAGCTGAGCCAAGCTTGCTCCTCCCGCCTATCCTTGGCAAAGAGCATTCTTGTTCCCCATGGCCAGGACAACTGTGAGAAAGGGCGCGGCGGCCGCGCTATTTTCAGGAGGAGCTTGTGGGGAGCGTGGGCTTTCTCATGGCTGTCAGCTTACAAGGGAATTCCACGGGTCAGGCCTGCACTTAAATCAATCGCATGCCTATATGGGAACAACTCTGGCTTATCAGACTCTGCACTGTAAATACACGAGTCTGGACTCTTTCACACACATTCAGGTATTCAAATTATTTCAAAACATTGTTAAAGATTAAGGCCGCAATGCAATGAGAATGCTGCTAAGGAGCAGCCCGTTGCAAGCTTTTCTAGACAAGAAGACATTTGCATGACCCAGCTGCACGCACAGCGCTACCTGCTGTGGTCTCTCCCTCTTACGTCTGTGTCTCTGGACAAACCTGTTCGGCTTCAATCCCCTTATGGCCTTCTCTTGTCTGGGCCGAATCCAAATGTACCCTGCTGTCCCTCATTTTCTGTGTGGAACGAGAGGACTTGAGAACCAAAGGCTTCTCTGCCCATGCTTGGGTTTGCTACCCTAACTTAAAAACCCTTTATGTTAGGGTATGTACAAGTTAACACCAGCTGCTTGACACCGAGAGACCTGCAGAGTCAGGTGGGCAGGTCACGGGCCACCATCTTGCTTGCACAAGTCCAGGAACAAGTGGTACACCATCTGGTGCTGCTATAATGAAATGCCACTGCCTGAAGGATCTATAATGTGTAGAAATTCATTGTCTCAGCTTTCCATAGGTGATGTCTGAGAGGGAGGTGCTGGTATCTCTCGAGGTTCTTCTTGTTGTGTCCACCCAAGGCAGCAGGGCAAAGACACAGTGAAAGAGCGTGTGAATGGGGTCAGAAACTCATTAGGAGCGGTTACTGCGAGCTCTCTGCAGCTCGCTCCATCCACACAGCTTTCATCTTCTCACGCAGGCCAAAGCCTCGTCCCTCATGGCATTGTCTCTCCAAGGTCCTACCTCTTACCTTGGCTCCACGATAATTACATTTCAACATGAATTTGGGAAGGGACAGATATTCATACCACAGCACCCTGTGGAAAAGGGGATCTCAGACCCTTTCCTGCTTTCTGCTCTGCCTCCTGTTCTCATAGTTGGGAGAGGGCTGGGGCAGCTGCAGCCATTCTCTTCAATGAGGAAACAGCAAAAGAGAAGGGTGCCATTAGAGGTACCTGGTCACACCACAGAGGCTGGGACACCTCCAAGGAGCTGGGCCAGTGGAAAGGGGCAGGGTGGTGCTGGAGGAGATGCAGGTTTCTTCTTCAGTGAGTAATAAAACCAGAGCTATAAGGCCACTTCCTGCCCATGTGTGGAAGCCCTGGCCTCTGCCCTACATACAGAATAAAACCTCCTTCCCTCGTTTTCTTCCAGGCCCTCCCTAAACTCTCCTCAAAATCCTTCCCTAGCTGTTGTCATAGAAACCTTGGTGTGCCTCTACTAGGCAGTCACCGTGGGCACAAAGGGACGATCTTCTTCAGTTGGGCTCAGCATCCTGAGGGCAGGAACTGTATCGTGTAGTCTCTTAGGTTTTAGTGCCTAGGACGGTACCATAACCAGTACCTACTGGTTAAATGAATGTTGAGTCAGGCAGAGACATAGAGGGACAGAGACTTAACAAAAGAGAGCAAGAAAGAGAGACTCTGTTCTCTGAACTGGTAGAAGAGAGTAAAATCTAATGTCAAATTAGTTGATGAGGAAATTGGTGTGAAGCTCATAAATGTGTCTTGGGATGAATTCTACCCAGGATGGTCATGGGCAGCAGCGGTGTATTATTGTACGGATTATCAGTAAGGAGAAGGACGGAGATGGAGGAGGGATAGAGGGAGGACGGCTTCCTTCCTGCCCTCTAGATCCTCACCAGGAAGGTGACTGCTGCCTCCGGTTTCTTACCTATTTTCTGAGAGTGCTCCCCAAGCCAGTGCCTCTACTTCTCATATCCTCTTTTACAAAATGGCACATACTGCATACAAGGCTTGTTTTGGAAAAGTAAAATACACACTGATAAACCATTGCTCAGCAAATTGCTGCAGTACTGATCACTAACTCCTGCCTGTTGACCTACAAACACGGCAGTCTCGTTTCAGGAAAGTTAATTATCCTGTTGAGATATATTGCTGAGATACTAATAATGCAGCTGTTATTAAATTTAGTACAACCTCCCAAAAGAAGTTAAATCCAAAAGAAGATTACATAGTCCAATAGCACATGGAGCATTGAAGCAAGAGGCTGGAGTTTCCCAGCTGTTAAGCACATATCTCACGCTGCGCCCTAATCCTACGCTGAAATTCCCACAAAGACCCAGTGAGAGCAGTCAGAGGAGGCCCCTTCCATCAGCTGGGAGGAGCTGCCCTGCTCAATGCAGGCCACACGCTTACAGCTCTGGCCGACCTGCCCTGCCTGCTCCTGTTAGACGCCGCCCCCATCCATACGTAAACCTGCTACACACCCGCCAGACCTGCAAAGGGCGGTGAGCCCTGTGGCCCGACTTCCACACTCCCTCTTTCTCCCAGAGCTGCCCGGCGCTATCTAACTTGGATAATGTCTTTATCTTTCCAAATTAGATTCTCATTCAACAAGTGTAAGCTGAGTACCTGCAATGATTCAGAAAGCGTCAGCCCCACAGTCCTGATGGGGGAGAGGGCTCTGTCCTCAGGAATTTGCAGTCTGTGTGGGAAGCAGATAACACCCAAATAAATGTTACCTAGAGACTGCTGGGAGCTCGTGGGGTAGGCACACAAAGCACCTGGGGGAAGCATTACAGGAGGGACCCCTGTTAGCCTGTTGAAGAACACAGCATTGAAGTTGGGGTCTCAAGGAGAAGACACCCCAGCCCTGTGCAGAGCAGGGCGAGAGTGCTCCAGAGAAAAGCGAGTTCTGTGGTCCTGATGTAGGCCTGACAGCGGGTGTCACATGTGCTGAAGAAGACCCAGGCTTCCGTCCTAGGTATGGAGGCAGCTACAGCACCACAGTTCACCCTTACGGGTCCCTCTTAAGGTCAAAAGAGTGACTTGTGGAGCAGTTCCAATCCCTGTGCACTCAGCTCCTTGGACAGGTGTCACCTTTGAGAAAGGAGAACGTCCTTCATCTAGGCAAACGCAAGCAGCTTTCCTTCAGGGCATGCAGTGTGCTGACGGCTTGAGAACTGAAGGAGCCTTCCCCTGCAGGGCCCTGCTGTAACTGCTTGGCTTGGTGGCCCTGGCGTCCTGCTGCAGGGACAGTGGGGCACTGGGGGAGCGGAGGGTTCCGCACTGGCTGGTGCAGTGGGCGCACAGAAGAGGGGTCCAAGGTTCCCTTTGGCCACCCAAGTCTGAGCTGTCCGTGGACAGTACCAAGAGTGGAGGAGCACAGTGAATGAACGCTGGCCTTGTGCCAGTTCTGGTGTCTGAAATCAGAAGAATGGCGGGAGCCACTGAAGAGAGAATGGGAATGAAAAGCCTTGGGGTAGAGAACCAAGGAATTCTTAAATGGAGATTTCACGTGCAAGAGAACCATCAGATAAGGGAGAACTTAGGTAAACGGAAGCACCTTGAGAACATGTTACGTAAAATGATAGCAGGGCAGGGGGGCTCCACTCTGGCTGGTGTGGTGTTTAAATATCGCAATCTTTCTGTTGGGTGAAAAACTGAAAGGGTAAATAAGGACCAAACTGAAGAGCAGATACTGGGAGTGGGAAGAAGGTGTTCCCGTGGGAAGGAGGACAAAGGAACGGCACTGGGGGGAGGCGGGGACAGGGCTTAACAGAAGGAACAGCAAGAAAACAACAGAAAGAGTTTTATAAGGGGAGGTGGAAAGGGTTGCAGGGAAGGGCGGGGAAGGGAAAAGACGCATGAAGATACGTCGTATGTAAGTACGATCTCTGTGACTACTGTGATCATTATATATGTCAAGACGCACCCATAAAATTATTCAACTTTTTAAAAGCCCAACCTGAAGACGCAAGGAGATAGAAGGAAAAAAAGTAGAATAGACTTAAATCTTAGGAAGACAAGACTGCAGAAAAGGTGGAGTTCAATGAAGCCAAAACAGCCTCCCATGGGCTTGACACCAAAGAGGTCTGTGGTGGCTTTTGCCAGAAGCAATGCAGCAGACACGGGTCCAAGGCAGACAGGAGAGGTGGGGTAGGTCTGGGGGAGCTTCCATGGATAGAGCAGGAGAAATCCAGCTCAGAGAAAAGGGTGCAGTGGCAGAGACGTGAGAGGCACAAAAGCATGCCTCCTCTGAAGACCAGAGTGAGCGAGCTACTCTGCACCCCTGCGTCCTATAGGCCTCTCCGGTCCTCTAGTGTCCAGAGGGGTGCATGTCCTGTGTGCTCCCCGTGCCACTCAAGCATGCATCCCACTAGGCTTTTCCAGTACCTGTGACCATTTCAAGTGTGCCCCCCTTTTTAGGTCCCTCTACCGTCCTCTTCCAGGACAGCAACAGGTTGGTTTCCCTTTGCTACTGGGTTGATCTACATTCATAGGGCTTCCCCTGGGCCCGTCTCAAAGGACTCTGTGCACAGCTCACAAGATGAGAGAAAGCAATACTATATCTGTAATTGACCTTTGCGTCCCTCTGCTCCCATACATGTGCAGATGCGTAAACAGACAGACAGACAGACACACACACACACACACACACACACACACACATTCTTCTGATATTTTACTTGCTGTTAAAAAGAAGAAAAAAAAAATCCCCTTAGAAATTGTTCTTCATGACCAAAACCGCTGCTCTGGTTTAAAAGTGACATGGCTGGCACATGCCCCATGCATGGCCTTCTACTGGAGATTTTCAGGATGTGCTTAGAACAGTGGGCTTATCCCTGGACAGACATGGACCATTGTGTGTGTTTGACTTCAAGGACACCAAAGTCATCCAACGTCCCTTCTTTCCTGGTAGTGTTGGCCCCAGAATGGGCTCTGTCCCGGCCGTTCCTGGCGTAGCTCCAGAAGCTTCCCCCTGCCAGGAGGCTCAGCACCGCACAGGTCCTGGCCCATTTCGGGGAGTGTAGTAGGTCATGGGTCAAGTCCAGCCTCTGCCCAGCTGTGCGCACGCAGCGTCCGCGTGCGCTGGTCGCCTGTGAGTGACTCAGAAGGAAGGAGTGCCCGTCAGCCTGAGGAAGTGGCGCCAGACAAGTAAACTGCTCCAGGGCCCAGGTCAGCACGATGCGTGGGGTCCCTCGCCCACAGCCAGCTCCTCTGTCTGTCCTGTCACGGATAGGAGACGATACCAGGAGCAGGTGGAAGAAGACTGCGGGGGGGGGGGGGGGGGGGGGGGGGGGGGGGCAGCTGAGGAGGAGGAGGAGGAAAAGGAGGAGGAGGACAGTGAAGAGCTCTGAGTTCCTCTCCGGCCTCGAGGCTCAAATTAAGTGACTTCCTTCTCCGGGGCTAAGGACAGGTCAGGAGGGATAAAATTATCAGTCCAGGAAAGAGAAGATGTTTATAGCTTCTGCTACTTTTACAAAAATAGATGAAAGGAAAGATTGTTTTTTCCACCCTTTGCAGCCTGTGAACTTCCTCAGTGCTCAGCATAATTTGCCCGCTTTTCCAGAAATAGGAAATTCTACTGAGGTGTTTGTGTAGCGTGTTGAATGCATTATACGGAGCTGCCACGGCCGAGCTGTCAGCTCTGAGAGGTGTTCCATGCGGCTGCTTCTCGGTCCTTTTCTTCTCTCTGCTTGTTCCTTCCTTCCTTCCAGCTTCAGAGGCTGTGTTTTTCACAACAGAAATTGACCCGTCTTACATACACAACTCAGAGTCTCAGTAAATTTACACTTGAGTAATTATCAGCAAATCCCAGTTTTAGAACTTTTTCTTTTAAAAAAATCAAAACCAAAAGCGTCCATGCGTCAGTGACAGCCGAGAAGCGTAATTTGCGCCCACAATCGCCCACACTTGCTTGGACCCGGTTTCTGGATGACAGCCCTTCACGTGGGTGTGAAGGGGGACTGAGGCCTTTCTTTTAGGAGTTGGATTAAAAGGGCTGAGTTCTCCTTGCTGTCACGGCCTTAGTCTGTCCCATGACAAAGGGGCATCGTGAGATAGAGTCCAATTAAACAAAAAGGAAGAAGGAAAGGTTAAAATGACACTGGTTACATAGTGTGAAAGAGAAGCGATATAAAGTAACAATCCCTTTGAAGGAGCAGTGGTAACCAATGTTTCACTATATGTCATTATTCTCTTACCAAGAAGGAGAACGATCCTATCATCACGGCTCCTTCGGCACTGCCTTTCCAGCAGTGATGCCGAGGTACACCTCTCAGCCCTTCCGAGCGCAGAGCTGAGCCACGGCCCCCGAACATCTCCCATGCACTGCTCTGGAGCATTAAGTGGGCGTGTGTCAGGGCCCTCTGTGCCAATGGCAGCCAGCGCGTCGGTGGCCACACCAATCTGGTCTCATGTCAGGACACAGCTCAGAGACTCAGAGGCCTCCAAAGCGGATCAAAAGCAAACTGGCTATAAAATGTAATCAATGCCGAGCTAGTCACACTGAGCAGTTCTAATTCCTGTCTTCCGGCAGAGTTATAATTTGCATCAATCAACAAGGTAGATACTTTTGGTGGTTAGCAAGGAGGCCACGTCAGTGCTTTGGCGACTGCTGCTGTACTTCTGAAGCCCCAAGCTCTGTTTAGAAGCTTTGCTGAGGTAAATCCCCCTGACTGCCGGCTGTCTCGGCTACAGCCTGGGCTCACACAACACTCTTTAAAATTTTTGTCTGTGGTTTTGAGTGCATTGTTTGGAAACGCGTTGATTAAAAGTGAATATTTCTCACTGTACCTTCACACGTTTCAATGTTTGTGTGTCCCGGAGGGTTTGGACCCCTTCTAAGCCAACTCCAAAAAAGCTTCTTAGCTTTAACCATGGCTGCTAATACTCACTTTGCCTGTTCACCGACACTGCAAGCCACTTTTCATATCTATGCATTTATCATTCTTTTGTCTTTCACTCCTAAAAGCAGGAACATAAAATCTCTAACAAGGATGAAGCCTGACTGTTTTATTGTGATTCTTGTAGATGCACTTTAAAAGAGCATAGAAATTGTAATTGCTTTTTCAATGTTGGAAATTAAAATACAAAAAAGGACTACTTTACTGTGCAGTTAAAGTACTATATGTTTATCCAGTAGAATTTCATTCCATCACTTTTTAAAAACCATTCCATATAAGCATGTAAAGCTTTCCTCCGTATTTTGAAAGTCTAAAAGCAGCAGGCAGAGTAGTATGTGTGACATGCAAATAGTTGTACACACTAATAAACACACACATTTTTGCTTAGGCACAAGCTTTGCTTACAGATCTGCCTATTTGCCTGTCTCCCTGCTAGGGAGATAGATTAGTGGTCTAAGTGCCTGCCTGGAAAGCGCAAGGACCTGGGTTCAATCCTCAGCACTGCATGCCATGCCAGCCCTGGAATGCTGGGTGCTGCTGGCCACTGAAACCAGGCATGGTGATGCATGCCGATCATCCCAGCGCGGGGGTCACTGAGGCAGGAGGACCACTGTAAGTCCAAGCTGTGTAGTGAGACTCTGTACCAAATAATTAATAAATGATTTTTAAGAAAGCAATATTTCATTTACCATTGTGCTGCTTTATTTTACTGAAGAGAGTATTTTTACGAATCTAAGTTTCAAAGAAAACCTCAAGTTTCCAAAGACTAGGGGTCTGTGTTTAAGGCTTGGCACATCCACGCGGCTCACCAGTCTCCTCATGTACTCTTGTTAGAGACTGTCAGGACGTGGGCCTGCGCTGAGGCTGAACATGCCTTGTCTTCCCTCAGAAGCCTTTATTATTATGTCTTGGTGCTCCAGTGAAATTCACATCAAGCATCCATGCTAACGCTTCCTTTTTTCCTCATTTTTTGGAATCTCTCTTACCTTTTACCATACCCAAGGCCGCGTTCTCCTCTTTAGCACTGCAAACCCAGTTCCCTTTTGAGTGGATTTCCTTCTTTCTTTTGGCCCAAACTCATCTGTTGTCTTCCTCCAGGCCTCACAGTGTGCCTCGCCAGGGACCATTCACTCAGCAGTGGACTCTGAGGCCATCCCCATCACGGTGATCCGCCCGGCTGCTTGTTTCTTACTCCTTCCTGTCACCCACCTCTGGCATTATATTCCTGTGGTCCAAAGGAACAAGAACAGACTAAATTCACAGTGGATACTATGGAGGAAGCTCCTAGTAAGAATTCCTACTGAAGAAAGACTCTCAGACTTTATCTTCTCTCACAATTCCCAGCAAGTAAACTAAACCAGAAAGAACATTTGTAAGAGCACACCAAGCTTTGAAAATGTTGCTCTAATTGTTCATCCTGAAGGCTGTGTGGGTTTCCTTTGCTTGTCTGTATCTAATTCTAATAGCAAAAGGTATTTATAATACCTTTAAATTATTCCAATTTAGAATTTTAGAACACATTTGCTTATGGACTATATGATAATCCCCAGCTACTTGGGCTTGGCTAGCTTGGCTAGCTCTGCAGAGCGATGTTAAGCCCATGTTCCATTATTAGCTGACTGCCTCAGTCTTTCCATGACTACTGGCCACACAACTGTGTCTCTGGTCAGCAGTAGGTGTGGTGGAATAACTGCCAGGGTGTCATTGGAAGGGGTTGTGGAAGAGATGTCTACTAGTTCATTTTAAGTAATCATTTAGAACCTAGAAGTTTCAAAGACGTATTGGGTATTTCCAAGGCTCCTACCAAGCAAGCCAGGAATTAATCATTACATCCTTTCCAAGATATGTCATAGGAGATGTGGTGAGATAAGATAGGTGGATAAAGTGCTGCCGATGCATAATAATTTCTTACTAATAACAAACTGATGCAGCCAACACTGATAGAAGCAACCATCGGCTGTTTTGTGCAGAGGAGCATAGCTTATTCCTTGAGGAAATAGAAAAATATGTGTAGTACGAGGGATGCCAGGTCTGAACTTTGAAGGATAGATGGTTTCAGTAGCAAGGTGAAAGGTGTCTTTGGTGGGCTGTGTGCTACACAAGTCCAAACAATGAGGTCCTGTGCAGAAATGTTGGCACATAATTATGATCAAAGCAGAGTCTGTGTAGAGAGGAGAACAACGCTGGCACGTGTCCAGATGTCCCTCCAAAGCCCCAAGGCTTCGTTCAGTCATAGGCAGGGATTTCCAGAAGATCTAGGATGTGTGATTCTGGGATCAAGGATGTGATGCTGGGATGATAGGCTCCGCACCCTGGGTGCTAGTGACGTCCCCTCAAAGGTTGGGTAGCCTGGATGGACTGTCCTGCTGCCATCACTTGCTGCTGCTGCTGTCGCTGCTACTTTGCTGCCTTCTGCCTGCCCAGCTTTGCCATAGAGGATTTCTCCTCTGTGACGCCCCTCTGCCACACTACCCTGACTTGGAGGGAGCTAACTATGGACTGAAGCTTCTAGGAGCTGTGAACCAAAGCAGAACTCTCCTTCTTTAACTTTGGGTGCTGGGTATTTTTTCTCACTAATTCAAAAAGTAATTCAGATGCACGTTGTCATTGAGGGGATGGACAATATGACAACCGGAAAGCAATGTACCTCTGAGACTGGAGGCTCGGGGACCCGAGAAGTAAGAGACAGAAGACCAGGCAATGGCCTAGAAAGGGAAGAGGGCATCCCTGGGGCTCCTCCCCAGGGCAAAGGCACTATCAGTGAAAACACAGAGGGAGAGACCACTGTGCACCGTAGCAGGAGGAGGAAAAGAAGAGACTCCGTAGTAAGTAGGCTGGCCTAGGCAGGGCAGAGTGCAAAGTCCCAAGCGCCTTGGCTCTGCAAATGCTGTGACCTCAGTAACGCTTTTGCCTAGGAAGTCCATCAAGCAGAGGAACAAGTGAGGGAAAAGAAACAGAACTGAGTCCGGCTTTTATTTGAGAAGAAGCAATTTTAGGAAACATTTAGAAGTGTGTTTACCTAACCTAACTGAAACTTCAATGCTTTGCAAAAGTGGGTTAGGTTTCCTTCTCTCAGGGCCCTGCCTGCCAAAGAGAGAGAGAGAGGAGAGCAGGCATTCTGGAGGAAAGGCTGTCAATTCCGCCTCCAGGAGGCCAGGGCTGTCCTCGCTAGGAGACAGGAGACGAACAAGGGAATTGGAAACCTTCAAAGACAGATGTGGCTGTCTTTACCTCTGGGGACAAAGGAAGAGACCCAGGCAGGGGTGACAAGCTCTGCAGCATGGCAGGATTCACTGCTCCTGCCTGCAGGGCCCCTGCTGCCTCCAGTCCCCAGGAGGTGCCCAGGCCGCTCCTCCCTACTGCAGTGAACAACCCAAGCCCCCTGCACACCTCCTTCATTCACTCTGGCAATCGCAGGCAGGGTTGTAGAAGGCTCAGAAAAAGCAGGCCAGGTGGGCCCAGCTGCAGCCCTCAGCAGCAACAGTGCTCCAGTCACCAGGGATGGAGGAGTGCTGGGAGGGCAGCCAGGGCAGTGGACACCTGTCCCTCCTTCCCAGCAGGCTGGCCTGGTGTGTCCTGCTGCTGCAGTACAGGGCTGGGCACAGGGGTTTTGGAACATCCTGGGCGCAGTGCAGCACTGTCCAACCACCCGAGTTGCTCTTCTGGCACCAGGGTGGATAAACTCCCAGCCACAGGCAAGCCCAGGCACTCTGCTCAGAGGTGAACTGCTTGAGGATCACGGGACTCCTGCAGCCCACAAGCCCTGTCTCAGCCTGCCCTGCCCCCACCATGGGGAGGCTCCTGTGCCTGTCTTACTCTGATACCCTCCATGAGGCTCATGTTGTGAAAGATTGATGTTTTTCTTTTCTTTTCTTTTTTCTTTTTTTTTTGAGATAGAGTCTCTTATGCAGTTCAGGCTGGCATTGAACTCACTTTTGTAGCCCAGGCTGGTCTTGAACTTGTACTAATCCTCCTGCCTCAGCCTCCCAAGTGCTGGGGTTACATATCCAGTCATGTAAAAATTGACTTTAAAGAATGAAATTTTATTAAATTATTTTTCAAATAGATCCACGCCTTCATGCAGTATATACATTCACACCTATTCTAATATGATGTCCACACACAAGCACATACAAACACACACAAAAACACACACTATAGATATGCAGCGCCATACCCAGCAGATGCGTGTATGTTGAGTACTGACAGGGCATGGGTGTTTCTTCTGGAACTGATAAAACGAATAAGCAGGACACAGACCAACGTCATCAACCATTGGCAATTCATTTAGTGATAGTTTCAAGATGGTTTCTCTTTTCAGTGTGGTCCCCACGCGCTTCTCTGCTCTCCCTTTTATTTGAGAGCAGCCAGCTGGGCTTTGACTCCCTTGAGCCCAGGGCCAGCTCTGCAGTCCTTTGTCTCTGGGGAGGTGACTGGGTCATACTGAAGCACAGTTTAACCATGTCTCAACATTAACTTAGGGACTGGCTTGGTCCCCAGGGGTGTGGATTTCAACTCAGTTTTGTGCTTAGCACGTCACATGGCTGGTTTATGACCTGACTGAACAGCGCGATTCTAACCTTCTGAAAAGCAAGACTCTACCCTTTATGGACACTGAGATCTATGCTTTGCACACGATGAGAACCATGTCTTGCAAATATGTGCTAAACAACCCATTCAGGTGTCCAAAGGTAGAGAGAGACTCTGTTATCCTGTAAAGTATAAACAAGGAAAAAGGAGGAGGTACCTAGAGTGTACCCACGAGCAACAGTGTAGCAACTGGGTTTTTTTTTTTTTTTTTTTTTAATGTATTTAGCACAGGGTCTTGCTACACAGAACAGACTCTGGTCAGCCTGTGGTCAGTCTCGAAAGCGCTGGGATTACAGGCGTGCACCACCAAGCCCAGTCTCAATCCTAGTCTCAGTGCGCCCTGGGGGCGGGGCCTGCATGGCAGGCAGGGGATCGAACTCGGGCCCTGTGTCCACCTAACCAGGTGCTTTAGTCTGGCAACTGGCTTTACTGAAGTACCAGAAACAGTTCTGACAGACTTCACAGGACATAAACCAGCCAGGAATAAGCGTTTAGGAGGGAAATTATAAGGGAAGGGGAATGGGTGGCATTCTGAGGGATCTGGACTAGAAGAAGACCTTGGCATGACTTGGCAGCGTGCTGGTGACAAATACGTCACAGCCAGAAACGTTTTGCATCCAGACTCAAGTTCAGAAATCACATAGCTGCCAGAAAAGACTGAAGAAATATTACAAAATCATAAATTAGTCAGGAGAGACTTTTGGCAGTTGTAGTCAGGAAAACACAGCCACGAAGGAGATGGGGCTGGAGGGGCCGCCTGGATGAGCCTGGAGCGCATTGCATCCCCGAGTGAGGCCGCACAGCGGAGCACACCGAAAGCAGCAGGGAAAGTGGGACGATGTTGGTCAGAATGTACCGGGCTCATACGACTACTGAAAAGGAGGGAGAGGCAAAAAAACGTTTTGCCAAAATAGCTATGGAGTGGTGAGAGCAAAGTTATCAAATTTTCATGAATAAGAAAGAAGGAAGTGTCTGCTACGAGGTGTACAGGCCTTTGGAAGGAAGGGCAGACTCATGCCTGCGGCTCAAGGGAAGCTTCCTGGGACCACTGCCCCAGCTCCTGTGTCCTAGATGCGGACTTCCCACCTCAAGGAGAGCTGCCAGCTTCCAGGTGGTTGGTGAGGTGGGAATCAGGGCATGGTCAGCGGCTGGGCTAGTGGGCAAGACCTGCCAGTCAGGGAAATCCAGAATATGCGCGCAAAAAATAGCAGATGTCGAGCTCTAGCTGGGACCAATAGGAAAGTTCAGCCTTCAGTTGCTTAGCAACGTGGAATCAAGCGGCCTTCTGATAGGAGGGCCTAGCTCTGGCGTCAGAGTGAGAGATACGAAGGAGGGCTCTCTGTCTCTGTCTCTGTCTCTGTCTCTGTTTCTCTCCCCTAAGTCTAACTCTCCAGAGCATATCAAACTTCACTACTTCTATGTGTGTTTGTATGTGTGTGTGTGTGTGTGTGTGTGTGTGTGTTGTCCAAGGTTTTTTCCACACAAGAACAATCTGAAAAAAAATCTCAGGAAAGATCCCGTAGCACCTTGTCTCCCAGGAATAAGAGCACAGGAGATCAAGAGAAAAGACCTAAGGGAAAAATACAGTGAAGAAGGCGAGGTTGTAGAAGTTGAAGGGCAGGGTCCAAAGGCAGCTGGTGCCACTGGCGAGGCTTGCTCTAATGCCCCCTTCTGTTCTTGTGCTGTCCTGTCCTCTGCGGCCTGGAACAGTCTGCCCCAGCACCGTGACACCCTGCCTTGGAAGCAGCTGATTAGGGACTGTCAGATGCTATGTTAAAGGATGACTTGAAATCTCCATATTAGCAAAGCTCAATTCTTTTCAGTATCTTTTTGTCTTTAGACCAAATAAATAAAGTACAAATATAAATAAATAAATAAAAAAGAACCTTGCTTCTGTACCAAAGCTTCCCTTTATTACCCTATGAAGTCTGTATCAGAGCATAAAGACCCTTCTGGAGACGTCTGTTATTAGGTCTCGAGTGACAAAAGGACCATGTGGGCCACACTCAATCATATTTTGCTTTAAATCTTCACAGAAGAAGCACATCGCCTGCCAGACACATGGGTGGAATTTGATTTTTTTCTTTTTCTATGTAAGTGATTTCATATTTATCTCTGGGCACAGCGTTCAACATACCAATTCATTTTTAGTTGCGAGCAGATAGTGGTGGAGCATCTTGAGAAGTTTACTTGCTTTCTGAGTAAAGCTACAGCAAGCAAGTATGAAAGCATCCTCGTGATGCTTGGCCCTCTGAGAACAAGGACTGAAGGCAACAAGACCAGAGTTTCCTTGGAGAGGGGCATTTGGGTAGTGCTGTTGTTTGAACTAGGAGAGGAAGGGATAAGTGCTAGACTAGAAATGGCAATAGGGTTGGTTCTCCTTCCTAAGATAATGACTTGTGAAATAATACTGGCACAGGGACAAAGGTGACCCTTGAGATCCAAGCATGGAAAGTAACATAGGCAGCTGCTTAGAAATAAACTTACTCAAGTAAATGTGACTTTGAGAAGAATGCTAAATACACATTGAGAAGTCTAAGAAAGTAGAAATCATGAAAATACTTAGTGATTATAAATAGAGCACTAAAGCATGGGACCCTACCTTCCACAGAATTCTCCCTCCACAGAACTGTAGTGCTAGAGTGAGAACTTTGCAGAGCAGGGATGACCTGATAGCTCAGCGGACTAAAGCATCTGCTTAGAGAGAGCGCAACAGTTGAGGTTCAATACCCAGCATGCTCTGCCAACCCCGCCCCCAGAGTATGCTGAGACAGTGACTGAGATTGGGCGTGTTGGCGTGCACCTGCAATCCCAGCACTTGGGAGGCTGAGAAACAAGAGAATCATTACAGGTCCAATCTACACAGTGAGGCCCTTTAGACCCTGTCCTAAATACAAAAAGAATTTTGCAGAATTATAACGAAAAGTTGCTATGTTATTCTAGACTGCCAAAGAATATCAAGTAGCCACGAAAGGGCATGGTTTAGGAAGGAAAATGACGCTATGAATGTTCCTAGGAAATAGAAATAATGGGATCACGTGATGTTTGCAAAGTCGACGTTCTACATACTAGAACAGAGACAGGTAGCTAGTGGCACGGAGATAAGGGAGGAGAAAGGCCGTAATCATATCAAAGACGGTGTTGTAAAGGAACTTTGAACAATAGATTTAAGTGATATCTATGAAGTCTCTTCAAGACTAAGGGGGGCCTTTGTGACTCCATACTTTTTGTGAAAGAGGACAAAGTCTGTTTTGGATGAAGGGCTGACATCTTCCTAGTTTAAATCTAAAGGAGATTCAGATGCCTGAAAAATCTAAGTTTTGAAAACAGCCATAATATGAAAGGGGAAGCCTCAAGCAGCTTGTAAATGATGGTTCCAGGGTCTAACTCTTACAACATGCTAGCACGTGGCTTGGTGGGAGAAAGCTCAGGTGTGTAAGGTCCTGAGTTTGATCCCCCATACTATGCAAACAAGTAAGTTTTACATTTGCACATTTCTACATAAGTAATGACATTTCTGTTAACATTGATATCTAGACTTCTAAATATCAGCTTTTCTTTCATGGAGAAAACATCACAAGAAACTCATAGAGTAGTTTAATTGAAGATTTTAGTTCAGAAACTTTGTTAAAAAAATCAAGGCAATTAAGAATTCCTTTGTGCCTGGTTTTCATTTGTGCTCCCAAGCACCGGCCAGAGTACCAGACACCTGCCTGTGAGGCTGTCCCCTTCACCAGCCTGTGGCTGTTTTAGTCTTATGTTTATGGGTACTGTGGATTTTTAAAATCTGATCCAGATAAGCATACAGGTGTGCCTGGTCCCTGCTGCCTGGGAAACATGACCACTCTGTGCATGACAGGATCACGCCACAGCTCGGGAGTGCTTGGGCTAATCTGTCAAAGATAAGGGCTCTCCAGGGCAGACCGCCATGAGCTCTCGCTGTCAGATGCAGCAGGTGCGGGGGACAGCGGAGGAACCCAGGGCACGACCGACACGTCTTGCCGCATGGTCCACGAAGCGCATTTTAGGGAGCAGGAGCAGAGCATCTATATGTGATTCTGCAGGGTGCACGGTCACCAAGGGCACACAGCTCATCCCTGAGGTTGAGTGGCTTATGAAGAGAAATGCAGCACACAGACTCCAAGGTCACAATCATCCAAGTCCCTGGGCAAGAAGCAGGCTGTCTAAGAAGTGCCCATGGCAGAACTTTGAGACTACTGGGAAATGTTGTAATGCAGACTAAAATGAGTGAAGCTGACAGGGCAGCCTGAGGTGTGGGTGTCGCCGCTAACTGAACCCGGCCTTCTGGGCACCGCACACACCTGACACTCAAGAACACGGACTGCCTTGGCGGGCACTCTCCTAGCCAGAATGCCCACTGCCATCCTGAGAAAAGGAGCTCTGAAGCCTGAACATTTCTTTGGACAAAAGTGTCAAATACATGAGTATGTAAACATGGCACTGGTTATTTATCTAAATAAGTACTTAGAAGAAATCCTAATGAACATTAAAGTTTGTTAGAAAGAGAGAGCATAGGAAATAATTTCTGAAAGACTAAATCACATAATCAAGGGAGAGACCTTGAAGGCCAGCTCTCTGGCCTCAGGAAGCTGCGGTTTTATAGATTTAGTCGCCTAATTTTTCATATCAAAGAGACATAATACAGGTGTCTAGCACTGAACGTTTGATTAAGTTAAATAAATGTATTAACTTTCTCTTTATTCATATATATTCAATACTTGGACTTCTTTTTATAAAGCACAAATTTTAGCTTTATTAATCCAGGAATTTGTTTTGCTTTGGCAATGCACAAAACTAGAGGAGGGATTCTGGAAACAAATCATTTTCTGTTATTTTTTAGTTTTTTTATGGTGCTTTTACCTAGATTAATGTCAGTTTCTTATTCATTTGCTTGCCTCTGAATAACTTCGGAGCTCTGTAAAATGATCACAATAGCATGTGAAATGTGATTGTCTGCCTGCCCTCCAGGTGTGCAAATAACAGGCTTTGGGAAACGGAAACAACAGCAGCACCAGCAGCAGCGGCAAAAACAAAGGAAGTCCAAGCAGGTCCAGGCCCTTGGCACCGGCGCTGGTGTCATCTGAGCTTTCCTGTTCCCTAGCTCACCTTTGTGACGGTTGCCGTAGCCACTCAGGGAGTGGATAAATACACGGCTGCAAGTGAGCTCGCAGCCGAGGGCGAAGGCTCTCTCTCCATGCTACTCAGTTTACATTTCAGTCTCCTGCTCTTCTGGCCCCTGTCACTTTGTCGCTGCTTGCAGTTCCACTGGACTCTTTTTCCAAAACCAATTCATTACTCAAGTTGAGGGTGATATTAATAATAGCAAAATTGCCCAAATTTATTAAATGCATACATTCGAATGCTGTTAATAATTTACAGCACTCATCCATTCGTTCAACTTTCACAATTTTATGCAGTCTCCATCTTTAGGGACTTCCAAGGAACCCGATGTATACTCCCTTTCTTTCATCCTTAATTGTGGGCTTTCCAATTAAGGTTAGAGAAGTTGAGAAATATTTGCATGGCTATAGGACCCAGGGCGTAGAACAGACACCAGAAGTCACCCCTGCTTTCCAAATCTTTGGTCTCCACTGGCCCTCTGGTTTCTTTCTGGAGTAATTTAATGGAACGATTCACCCTGTCAGAGCAATGAAGTTGAGAAATCTGCCTTAATACTCACATTTGAGTTGCATGAAAATCAGCAACTCCAGGAATCTGGGATTATAAATGACAAATGAAGACACATAAGGCTGTGTAAAACACCAACCAAAACTATTTTGTTTTTTAGAAAATTGGTAGTCCATAGCTGAATACCTGGCTTTAGGCTTTTTTTTTTTTTAAATTCTAGCTCAGCTCAAGCTTTCAATTTGGGAAACTCAACTTTCAACCTGGCTAAAGTTTGCTTATTATGAAAAGACACTCATTTAGTTACTGAAGCCCTGAATACTGATTCATACTTGAGATTTTACCCAATACTCAGAGCCACAGAGTGTAGCTCATTTGTTTTTGTTTTTCTTTATTTTAACTATAAATTCAAGCTGATCAGAAAGAATTTTCTGGGGTTTTGAGTTAAATTTAGAATTATGACATTGAGAGCCTGGTCAGCGTATGGCGGAAGGAGAAGCCCTGGGCCTCTCCCATGGCTATTTTTGTTCAATCTTTTCAGCAAGTGTGTCAAGTAAAGCATGAAGTGGTATCACTAAGGAATAAATGGCAACATGTTCACATTTCGCGTTCCTGAAGTTTAAAGCAAAGAGCCCATTCAAGCTCAGCCATTTTTTTTCCTCTTGCTTGTATTAAAACTACGTACAGGGAAAATGTTTGCCTCTCACATGGCACTTGCAATAAGGTACGTAAATAAACCTTGCTATAGGTTTAAGCAACAGTTTTACTTCTAAGAAATGTGTGGGGAAAATAATACAGACACTGGCATTTTCATATTTAAAGCATTAAATCCATGATTGATAATAAATTTACTGTCTGGGGCCTGACAGTTATGCCGACAGTCACCAGGATGCATCTGCTGGCATGCCAAGGGCTCAGGGCTGGAGACCGACATTTCCAAGTGAATAGAAGTGACATCCTGCCCTCCTGGGACCCCTAGTGCGGGGCAACGTGTAGACAGATGCGATAGTTAATTGTGATGTCAACTCGAGTGGGTTAAGAACCGCCTGGCAGATGGGCGGAGCGCAGTTCTGGCTGTGTCTGTGGAGGACTGACGCGGGCTGCGAAGCGGGGAGGGAAGACCCTGCCGACGCGGTAGGCTCGCAGCCTGGATGGAATACAAAGGGAAAGCAGGACGCCTTCCACTTTGCTTCTTTATAGAAGCTCTGGTCTCCACTGCTGTCCTTG
The DNA here is from genome assembly GCA_004027025.1 of Myocastor coypus. Classification (NCBI taxonomy): domain Eukaryota; kingdom Metazoa; phylum Chordata; class Mammalia; order Rodentia; family Myocastoridae; genus Myocastor; species Myocastor coypus. The sequence goes on from PVJA010001287.1 coordinate 29,213, forward strand.
GATGTTCGTCTCCTTCTTCAGGCTTCCAACACAGCCCTTCAGCTTCCTGACAGACGCCCACGTGCTCTGCGGTGAGCCCCAGGCCTTCCGCCTTGGTGCGTCCGGGTGCGCTGACCTTGCCGACGACTGCTCGCCTTTGTCCGCCTCTGATTCCACCAGTGGCCACCGCAGGCCGACTCCGTACATCTTTCCCTCTAGTGAACCCCTACTCTTAGGGCAGACAAGTGTGGTCGAGCTCCGCAGGCCACCACCGGCAGGGGCCAAACGTGCTGTAGAAGCTCATTCCTTTACAGTCACATGCATGTGAATATGGCGCCTTCCTTCCGGCTGCCTGCCTTTCGGCAGCTTCACACTTTGACCTCTTTTCTGCGTGCGTGCGTGCGTGCGTGCGTATGTGTGTGTGTGTGTGTGTGTGTGGTTCTAGGTGTTGAACTCAGGACCTTGTGCTTGCCAGGCAAACACTCTACTAAGCTATTTCCCCGGCCCCTCTTCTCAGAGTTTTTAAACTACAGATGTGCTCGCTGTGTCCTTGTTCATTTATTACAGTCCTGACTGGTCAATTGTGCTCACTTTCTACCACCCAGTCTGAGCCGGGAGGAAAGAGAACTTTAAGTTTTCTTCCACAGAACCTATGCAAATCCTCATTAAATCACCAAGGTGCAGCTGTCAAGAGCAAACAGATGAGGGACCGTTCCTCGTCGTGATATCCTCTGCCTGAGCACTGCCACCCCTCCCTCAGTCCCTGGTGGGGAAGGAAGGAGTATGACAGCTGCCTCATATTTATGTTAGAACAAGCGACCTATTCACTCAGTTTTTAAAAATTCAAAACTATAATTTATTTATTTATTTATTTATTTATTTATTTATTTATTTATTTATTTTTGTGGGACTGGGGTTCGAACTCCCAACCTGCACTTGTGCCACGGAGCTATCTCTCCAGCCCCCTGCCCCCCCCCAAAACCCCATAATATCTTCCAAAGGATGAAAAAGGCACAACACTACAGGTCCAGCTGCCCATTGTGCTGACATAGGCGAGGGCCTTCTGGGATATTTTATGCATATAAAGCCGTCACTCTTCTTTTCCCTCCTCACCCTCTTCCTTACCTTTCTGTTTTCCACCTCCATCTTTTCCTTTCCCCATCTCCCTAACGTCTCCTTCCTTTGGTTTTTGTTTCCCTTTCCTCCTCGCTTTCGGTCATCATAAATACATTGCAAAAAATAATACCACATCCATTCCATTTTCTTCTGACTTTCATTATTGACCAACAGATCTTGAAGGTATGCAACACTAAGCAATAACATTTTGCGGTTTTCATAGCTGCATGCTACTCCCTTGAATAAATGCCTCAGACTATATGTAGCACCCAGACCTATGAGTAAGTTTGTGCATATGTCATTTCACTAATGAACAGGTATCCTTGAGACAAATTTTGAGTGGAGATATTGAGTTGAAAACTATTTCCTCTGGGAACCACAAAATGTATTACCAGAAAACCTGGAGGTTGTGCTAGGTTTGACCATGAAAGACTATACGGAGATTCTATTTAAAATTTCAGATGACATCAGAATGATTTCTGTAGTAACAAGAGTACAGGGTTTTCAGTTAATTTATTATTTTTAGGCATTATGGTTTGATATCCTTATTTGGAGAAATGACTGGAAGTTATCTGCTGAGTAGAGATGTATGCACAATGAGACTCAGGGAGTGTGGGAACGTCTCCTACTAAAGATTCTATCTTAGAGACATATAATTCATAGGTGGACGTTTCAGTTCTACCCTATCTCCTGTCTTCTCTTCTCTCCACCATCGTGGCCGCAGTTGTTCAAAGAGAATCTGTCTTTAATACAGTTGCTAAACTGTAGGATTTGGGTAATCTTTCTGCATTCTTTTATAAGCTGGAATTAGAGACAGCAACACAATTCAGCCTCTTACTGTGGAAACCACAAACTTCTAAAGGGCATTCGGCCTGGACATCACTTCACAGAGAACAAGCTCTGTCCCTCTGGCGCCTTGAAGACTGCCTGAACGGGAGGCTGCATCTCATGACCTTTGGCAGCAAACTTAAATTCAAAACAGAGCGTTTCACCTTCAAATAAATGAAACCCCTCCAGCTCCTATGAAAGCTCCCTTCTCGTGCTCTGGTTTATCATCTAAGCATTCCTGGTTCCAAGCCCAGGGGAAGGAGGTCTACTGTACCCAGAAGGTCACTCCACACACATGACATGGCCCACAGGAGAGGAAGCAGAGCCGGGACAGAGCTCGGGAAGGGGTAACTTGTGGAACGCACAGAGCTGTGATTCAGTGCTTGACGCCCAGGGAGGCGGATGGACAGAGCGCTGGTGGGCTCTTGGTCTGCCACATCCTACTCAATATGGTGAGTCATTGTAATCGACTTAGTTCCCTTGTGTGGTGGCGGTCACTCATGTGGGAAGAGGATATCCCTACATGGTTCAGGGCATTTTTGGAGTGCAGTGCCTGAGGTGCCACACTATGTTGTTTGGTGACAATGTTCCCTTGTTTTTCCACGAGTTGCCTTGAGCGAGTGGGAGAGTGAGTGAGCTTATGAAGCGAATGGATTGTTGTTCTTTCTGGTGATTTTTATGTGAGAGAATTTGCTCATCAGAGAAGCCAGTCTCTTCAGTTTATTCAACATCATCCTGTGCCAGCAGTGCCTTCAGTGACTCATCAAAAAGCAAAATTAAAATCATGATGTTTCCCTCTTTGGGGGCTCTGGCTCATTTCCTGAGCAGCGCAGGAAGACCTCCTTCAGGGGCGCAGCTGATCCCCAAGCAGTAGGGCAGAGAAGCGGCTGGAAGGGCCACGAGGAGCTGGGGAAGGCGAGGCGCTGCGTGACAGCGCGCTGCTCAGAGAAGACGTCATTAGCCACGCCTGGCAGCAGCGCTGACTTTGGGAAGAGCCCAGGGAGGGTCAGACTAATCCCAAGTGCCGATGAGTCGGGAGTGCCAAGAAAAAGGGTGGGCAGCGGCTGAAGGGCAAATGCTGGAGACTGTCACCTGAGTCAGTGCCAAACCATATGGGGGAGGTGGGCAGGGAGGACGGCACCTCTGCAAGTGGCAGAAGAGAAAAGCCGTTCTGCAAAGCAATGGAGTGAACAGGGGAGAGCGTGAGCAGAAGGAGTGGAGGAGCTGAAGCATTTCAGCAGGAAGAAACCTAGGAGCACGGGTAACCACTGGTTCAAATGGGGCTGAGCACAGGAGTGGACGCTCCCTAAAGGGGACTGCTAAGATGAGCCAAACAGATAGGTTTTAAAGTCATGTTTTAAGCCAAGCAGCTTTAGAATGATCTTTTTAGAGAATTAAAAAAATAGTAAATAAATTATATATTTCCTTTGGACTCCATATATACACAGAGAGGACCTGTATGTATATGTGCCGCCTAGATTCAGAGGGCTTCACTACACTGAAAATTCCACAGGTCCAGGAGCGACAGCTGTCTACAGAGGCTGGCTGCCGGATTAAGGCAGCAAGGGGCCAGGCGGGCTTCTCTGGAGAGCTGCTTCGCCCTCCTCACAGGGTGGCGTAGTTCTTCATCCTGTCTTTTTAGGAGAAAGGGAGGTGACTGAATTTCCCAGCTTCTTATTCTTCTGGGGGGACGTGGGTCTGCACAGTGAGGCTCAGTCTCTGGTAAGCCATACGTGGGGGCAGACAGGGTCACAGGTACCTTGAAGGGACATCCTATTTAGGGCACCCGGGAGTGAGCAGACGGTTCTCTTTGTGAGATCAGCAGAGAAAAGCGGTAGAGCTTAGGTGGAGACTTCCATGAGGACTTACAGTGCTGCTTTGTTTCCGTCACCTCCCTCCTCAGGTTACAAAGAGAGGGACAAAGAAGAGTAGGAGAGACGGGCAAAGAAGCCATGGAAGCCACCATGAGGAGTTCCATAAGGCCCTATCCTTCCCCAGGGAACTGAAGGAGTTCCAGCTTCATTTGCCTACTGGCCTTGTGTCCCAGCACTGAGTCCCCACTGGCGTTTTCTGTGGCACCTTCAGAGGCGATGCCTCCACATCCTCCCTGTTTCTCAAGGTGTAGTGATGTCGCTTTAACTCCACACAATCTAATACCGTGAAGCTTGCCACCTTACATCACTAAAACTAAAAGTGGTGATAAAGGAAGAGCACTCTCGCTGAACACAATTTACAAACAATCTCCGATCTCCTCAGACTGGGCACAGAGCCTCGTGAAGCGTGAGGAGCACGGAGCCTCCCCGCCCCGCCACACAAGTTCCCTCCAGCCTAATCCCCCCAGCGAGGAGCCTGCATTTTTCATTAATATAATACAAAAACATATGGTTAAGAGAAGAAAAGGAGCATAAAGAAATGAGCAGAAGAGCTACAGAATTCAAAGAAAGCGCATTCCCTACATCATACCCACATCTAACTGCCTAAGAAATTTCAATGAAAATCAGATGTGATTTTCAACATGTATTTTTGCTCAAAAAAAACATGAGAGAAATACAAGTACTTTTCTGCAGCGTGGTAACAATATACTTTCTTACTTATATTGGGTTATAATTGTGTAAGGTTATTGTGAGGACGAAAATGAGATAATGTGCGTCAACTGTGGAAGAATGAGATAATTTTTTATTACCAAATTATATAAAGTACTTCTTATTGTTGGAGTTACAAATACAGTTATACAAAGGAAAAAAGGACACATTTTTGGGGGGCCTGAATGTGAACCAACTTTGAGACATAGACTGGAAGCTGTTTTTAGACAAAAAGAAACCCTAATCTCAGTGGTTTTTCTGCTGTTATTCTCGCTTAAAAGTCAGTGCCAGAGAAAAGTAGCCCAGCCCCCCCTCCCCCCACGCCCCTCTCAGAGGGCAACATAAAATACGGGGAGAAACATCCCACAGAATCCAGTTTTTGGGTTTTTTTTTTTTTTTTTTTTACTTTTTTCTTGCTTCAGAACCTTTGTTTATTCACTCATTTTTTATGACCGGCTCAGCCCGCCCTGAGGGCAGGGCTGGCGCAGCATGTGGTGCCAGGGATCGAACCGTGGTCCCTGAAGCCACCCAAGCTTTCCCAAGCAGGCGCTTTTAGACCACTGAGCCATCCCACCGGGCCCAGAATCCAGTTTTTGGAAAAAGCCTGAGATCAGGATACATGAATAAGTGAGGGAGGAAAGAAGGGAGATTGAAAGGAAACAAGAAGAAAGTGAAAGAATCAAGATGGAGAGGAAGCCAGTATTAAGATGCAGCAAGCACTGAGTCTCCGCCAATCAGAGCGGCTCACGCTCTCTGGCACGTGTCTGCTGAGGCCACGTGCTCTTGGGGAGCCGCCTCTCCTCTAATCTGAGGCTTTGACCATCTTTCATCATCTGAATCGGACTTAGTTCATCTTTAGAAGGTGTTTAAAGGACTGCCAATAGCAAAGACTCAAAAGAAGATTAAGAAAAACAACAGGCTAAGCAAGGGTTTTTCCTTCTTCCTTTTTGAGGCCTTTGAAAATCTGTTTGCGTTTCTTTCTAGTGATGGTATCATTCTTCCACCAGTGTCGGAAGCCACAGTGACCACAGAGGGAGGAAAGGCTACCTCCTGTGTCTTCACGGCTGCGGAATGGTAGGGCGCATGTGGTCAAGGCCAGCAGGATCCCAGCTCCGTGCTACCGAGGTCCAGAACAGCGACACGCACCTACCGAGCACGGACTACACATACGCCCAGCATGCACTCTCTGTGTACCCAGGGGTACAGCAGTGGTGAACAGAAAGATAAAATCTCTCCTCTCAAGGAGCTGATATTCTTGTAGAAAGGAGGGAGGTCACCTGACAAGTTGGGGATTCCTCAAACACCCTTTAGTATTCAAAGGTTATTTGCTTTAAATGCCCTAAGAATAACATTAAATTTTAAAAAATTTTAAAACCAAGAAGTAAATGTTTTTAAACACTTTGAAATACATGCCGAATGTGGAATAAAATACATACAAAATATGCTTTAGTAGTTTAGAAGCAAATCTGGAATGATTTTTGTTAGTTTGAAGAAGAAAAAAGATGTACAATTTGGGTTTTCTCAATCATTTTTAATTTTTTTGACCTTCAGACACTAAAGTCTTGAGTGAAAAGGAAACAAGGAAAAAAAAAATTTCCAACTTATGCATAGAAGGGGAAGCTATAGAGAAACGTCCAAATTAGCAAAACATGGCTATGGTCCCAGGGGCATTGCCATTAATTCCCCTCAAAATAACACCCTTCACTGCAAACACAATTTTCTCTTGTTCTTGCCACTTCTGGGGTTCCCTGCAGAAATGTTGCAAGATATGATTTAAAAAAAATGCTGAGTGGTATGTGACAGAAAAGCAGCCTCATAAATACAATTCGGCATATTCTCACCCATTGCATTCACTGAATCTGGCCTGCCGTGGACATCAAGACAGCCACAACACCAAAACTAGACACTCACGAAAGAACACCTCCAGAACTGCTTCAGGAGGTCACAGGCCCTGTAGACTGACTGTGTTCGAACTAAGGGGAGACGTTTTGAAGGAGAATTGATGGCACTTTGTCTTTTACCCAGATGAATGTCTTGTTGATGTAAAAACTCACTGTAGCATTTGATCACTTGTGCATTCCCTATTCCATACTTTCCCAGTTTCACATTTTGTGTTCCCTCAAAGCCCAGCCCAGTTTCCTGTGTTTTATAGCTTTTCAGCAAACACACACTGCACAGTTATCCTGTGAGGAAGTTGGGGCAAATTCTTAATTTAGGTAGTTGCTCAAGTCCATTCTAGAACAAAATAGTTATTCGTTGGAAGCTGAACAAATGATGGTATCATTCCACGACTTCCAATTTATTCAAACTGCAAGAGCCCAAACTTTCCTTTTAGAAATAAATGGCGTAGATAGCCTATTGTCTCAAACTCACTGAAATTAAAGACATTGTTTTGTTTTATGACCCATTAAAATAGTTTGGTTGTTTTTTTTTATAAATTACTTCATTAGTTTATAACTCCAGAAATGCTGTTATTAAATTATTTAACGTATGACCTGGTCTACTGTGAGCAGTTCAGAAAACAAATGACTTCCTTCAGCAGCAGGTACAAGGTCCAGAGAGGAGAGCTCGCCATAGCCCTGGGGTTCTTTAGCGGTCCAGGAGCTGGAGTGCTGGGGTCAGCCGAGTGAGGGTGTGCCAAAAAGACCCGGCTGGGAGGCGGAGTGGGTGATCTGCAACCTGTTAGGCCAACCCAGCAATCGGAGAAGGCAGGAGGCCGGGGAGCCCCGCAAATTGCAAATCTCCATCTGTAGCCTGTGGCGAGCTTCTTCTTTTTTAGAATTTTTAAATTAAATTTAATTTTTTTTTCTTATCTCAGAACTTTTGTTTGTTTGTTTATTTATTTTTATGGCCGGCTCAGCCTGCCCTGAGGGCAGGGCTGGCGCAGCATGTGGTGCTGGGGATCGAACCGCGGTCCCTGCAGCCACCTAAGCTTTCTTATACAGGTGCTTTAGACCACTGAGCCATCCTCCTGGGCCCTGTGGTGAGCTTCTAGCAGCCTGCTGCTTGCTCCTTTGCCTCACCCTAGAAGCTCTGCCCGCCACCTGCCTGCGGAGGTTAACAGGGCCCAGCCTGTGAAGGAAGCAGGCATCTTCCCAAAGATCAACAACTGCGCAGCTATTAGCTGTCCACTGCTAGGTTACAGCTTAGCCCAAGCTTGGCAGCTTAGAGCAGCAAAGCTTTGCTGTCTCGTGGTTTCTGTGGGCCCGGAAGCTGAGTGCAGTCTTGTCAGAGTCCTTGGTGCATGATCCTGCACAAGACTACCTGGGGGTGAAAGAGAGTGAAAGAGAATCGCGCAGCCGCCCACCTGTGAGGCATCCAGTGTGTTCTTTGAGCTGCCCTCACGGTATGTGCAGGAAAGCGTGCTCTTCAGACATTTTAGCATTCAACAGACATCGCTTGGTCATGTGAAGAACACGCATCCACCCATCTGAAGGTAAAAACACATTCTCCCCAGGTGTGTTCGCCCTTCCTGTTCCCATCTCTGTGATGAGAAGGGTTTCTTTAATTATTTTCTCAGTTCTGTCTGAGACACTACGGTCTCAGTAGTGTCTCAGTAGTGTCCCAGTAACTCCCTTATGGTCACAGAGAGACCGCAGTCTGGGTACGCTTCCTTGAAGCCTTGTAACTGTGGCAAACTGAGGGACTAGCAGCCCCTGAATCCAACTTTTGACTTACTAGCTGCAGGACGGTGTCAACATTTTATCTGGAAAACGGGGAGGATAGTTTTGTGTAACTCATACAGCCATTATAGACATTAACTGACTCAAATGCCTCTCTCACCAGCAGGCATGCGTGCATATACAGCTAGCTAGAAAGCTTTGGCCCATTCTCTAGCCATTGGCCACTTTTTGGTACAGTAAATATGGTACCATCAACTACATAGCTCTTTTCTTTCTCCTGATTTGCTAAGACAGTTTTCACAAGATTAGCAATACCTCCAATGGCATGACTCTCTCAAACAGCTATGCACATAGATTTCTTTCCTATTTTCTTAATAGAATGGATATAGGGCCTGCAAGATGGTAGATTGCAGTGCTGGGATTCACGTTGGAAGACTGCATGAAGCTCCTCATTTATTCTTGTTTCAGAAATTGTTTCTCAGATATTTATCTTTTTACACCCCTAAGACAGCTAGAATTGAAATTAGAAAATGCCTTCGATGCCTTCTGAGATTTCTTATAGAGTTTATTTTTTTAACTTAAACATTACACTTATTCTAAGGAAGTAATAAATACCAGTGCCACAGTCCATTTTGGGCTGCTATGGCAACGCTGCAGACTGCGCAGCTCATAAAAAACACACATTGTTCTGGCGCCGGAGGCTGGAAAATGTGGAATCAAGCTGCTTGCTGGGTGTGGCCTGGGCCTTCTCGGTGTGTCATAGGGTGGTGGAAGACGTCCTGCGGTCAGAAAGGCCACACTCACTGTCACAGCAATCCCACCACCCACTGCCCAAGAATGCCATTCATCCACACACCAGGACAGTGCTCGGGGTGCTTGCCCCTTCGTAAAGGTCTCACAACCGCGCTGGCAATCCAGTTTCCATTGTGTGGCTTTGGGGAGGACAGCAAAACTGAGTAGCAAAGAAGCAAAAGCAAGTAACAAACCAGTGATAGTAGCAAGCAGAGAGACGGATCCAGAAAAAGAAATATATTGATGTGATCCCTACACGAGTAGATTCTTAAATGGCTTAGAGAAATTTGGATTATTCTGCTTGATAAAAACCCATCCTCATCTTAGAATAGAGAATATACATGAAGTTTTTTTTTCTTAATCTTTTTTTTTTTTTTTTTTTTAGAACTGGGGATCGAACTCAGGTCCTTGCACTGGCCAAGCATACGCTGGCATACTGAGCTATCTCCCCAGCCCCCTATGCATGAAGTTTTTACACAAGAAAAGTTTACTAATCATTTCAGTATCCATGGAGAGCCGTGACTGGCAATGAGTCCATCTAGGTATTTCCCCCCCTCTATATAAAAATTGTAATAAGAACACAAACAATTTTGGAGTTGTGTAAAAGTGCAAAAGGAACTTGTTAGTCTACAGACCCAGGTGTGTGAAGAGACATCTGCAATGTGAAAAGGAAGGGAGGGAATCAGTTCAAAGAGAACAGAGAAGAAGGCAGAGAAAGCTTGGAGACCGGAGGCAGGGGTCGGCGGGTGCCAGGGAGCGCGAGGCAGCACAGCACGTAGGTGCTGGAGGGCTCCCCTCGCCCTTGGACTAAGGTCAGTCCTGTGGACACAGTGGCAAGTGCTTCTTGCATCTGCATGTTAGGCGTGGTGTGATTTTTGTGTGTACCACAGAGACCCATCACCGTGGGTCAGCTGAACCGCTGGTGAACATGCTTTCAGAGCTTCTCTTATTAAGACCTTCTGTGTGACTCAACTCGGTAACAAACTGAAAAAGCCTGTAGCCACCACACATCCCTTCCTTCCAATAGTGTCCCCCCTGAGCTGACAACTCTGCAAGCATTTGAAATAAAATCTTGTCCAACCCAAATGAAGACACTAGTGTGATTCTGACTCAGTTTTAACTTTGAGCATAATAGTGTGTTTGCTAGCATTTTCAGTAAAAAAGCAAGCAATCCAATACTATTATGCATTAAGGATGGATTTCAATAGTTACTTGGTACTCTCATAAAGGAAATCAAGGCTTAACCATTAGAAAAATCATGCTTGTTTTCATTTCCCAGGGGAGAGTGTGCTCTTCTTCAGCAATCGGTCTTTAGCTTCCTGAGAAGCCATTCCTGGTGAGATTGAGTGGGCACTCCTGAGCTTTTGCTCTTCTTCCCTCTTTGACCTTCTGCTGACCCAAAAGAAATGCATGCCTACTTTTGAAAAAGAAGTGTCTCCCTTCTTCTGCTTAGAACCCATGCCCTTCATTTTTCCAGTGTTAAGCCCATCCACATAGAATTGGTTAAATATTCTCTTATGACTGCTCTGACATTTGAGGAATAGGTAATGATGACCCATTTTTATTCCTAAAATTCATAATTTCTCAGGATTTGTTTTCTAGCTTTTCTTTGGCCAGGCTACCTACTTTATGAGTTTTATTGATCATTACCAAGCAAAAGTGTTCAGTGTCTTTGCTTTTAATTATTGTTTCTTTTCTAGTATTTCATGTTTCTATATTTTACTATATCCAGTCGAACCCTAGTTGAATTCATTTTATTTTTCTTTTAATGGCTTCTTAAATTAGAATTTCATATAATTGCTTTCACCTGTTTTTCTAATATAAACATTTAGAGTTATAAATTCTGCCTCACACACACACACACACACACACACACACACACACACACACACTCATCTACATTTTGATATATTTTCATTACCATCTAGTCCCAAATATTTACTAATTGCCTTTGGTGTGTCTTTTTGGATCTAGATTTAGACATTGATTGCTTAACTTCCAAATATTTGAAGACTTCCAAATATGGTTTTTATTCACTTCTAAAGTAGCATTGCAGGGGGCTTCTGGGTTAACTCAGTTGTTTAAGCAACTGCAAGGGCAAACCCACTCAGGCGCAAGGGACCATGGTTTGAACCCTAGCTCCAAGTGCTTTAGCAGACTTGTCCTTAAGGCAGCCTGAGCCAGCCAAAAGATTAATAAATAAGTAAAAGCCTTCTTAAGCTAGCGTTGCATTGAGAGCCCATTGTGAACCGCCGAACCAGTCCAATTCTTTGACACGGTGACATTCATCTTATAGCTTGGCACTTGACTTTCTCTGACTGTCTCATGTGTTTGAAAGGAACATTCCACTCCTGTTCCACGAGTAGTCTACAAATGTCGATTAGCTTGAATGTCTTCATAGCACCATTCAAATCTTTTGCATGATTTCTGAGTTTTGCCAAGTTTTCTATCATTTGCTGAGACAGAAATTTTGAAATTTCCAGCCGCTGCAGGTTGGCCTCCATCCCTTTTATTTGCGTCAGTCTTCGGTTGATGTGTTTGAGATATTTTTAGATCAACATCCAGTTGTAATTATTGCTACTCCTTGAACTGACCTTTCAATAATTATGAAATACTCTTTTATTTTTTATCACCATTTTGTTCTGCAATCTACTTTGACCCTAATGTTTGCACATTTTACTGTTCTTATTATCTTTTGCATTTTTTTAACTGACAAATACAATTGTACATATTTCTAGTGAACAATATGATGTTACAAAATTGCTAAGTTAAGCTATGTACCATATCTATTATCTCACATAGTTATCATTTTTTCATAGTGAGAATTCATTAAATCTACTGATCATTTTCAAATATGTGACATGTCTGTATTCACTGTAGTCATGGTGATGACTAGGAGATCTCTTGAATGTTTTCTTCCTAAGTGGAAGTTCGTGTCCTTTAATGAACTTCTCCTCAGTTACCCTCCGCCTCAGCCTCTAGTAGCCCTCAGTGTATTCTCTGTTTCCATGATCTCAGTGCTTTCACACTTCACATCTAAATGAGACCATGCACATTTGCCCTTTGTGTATGACTCACCTCATGTGACACCGTGTCGTCTAGGCAGCAGATGACAAGGTCTCCACCTCCCCCTTTTCCTTCTCGGAGATTGCATCTTCTTGCTCAGAGCAGCAGGGAGTGCAGGCATGCACCACTTCCTGTAGTTTCACATCTTTTTAAGGGATCAATAGTATTCCATTTTGTGTATCTATCCATTAGCCACTGATGGACACTTAGCTTGCTGCCATGTCTTAGCTACAAGGACCAACACCCCAATGAACATGGAGTAGCCGTGTGTCCGTATAACTATTTCCATCCTATATTTTCCTGTCGTTTACTTTCAGCCTGTGTGTGTCTTTGCCCATACTAGATCTTCCTTCTAAGTCATTCAGAGCTGTGCCTTGGCGTTCCAGTCTTGCCCGGTGAGCTTCTCCTTGCGTCCATCAGTCACCTGGGACACTGGCGGGTAATGTGCTGGCTGGTGTTGACCACGGCCCATCTTGGCATGTGCCTTTGTTTACCACTGGATGACCCCGGCTCCGTGCACTTTTTTCAGGGGACTTTGATGCTGACAGGTGTGCTCTTCCAGCTTGTTCAGGACCTTCCCTTGAAGGGGAGACAGACAGCAGGAAGCGCTAGCTTGACCCGGCTCACTGTGGATGCATGACGGGGACAAGGTCACTGACCAGTAAGTGGCAGAGCCGTGATGAAAATCATACCCAGGGTGACCTGAGTCCATAGCTCTTGTTCTTAGTGCCCTATTTACATCTCTTCTTTCCCATTGTTCCTTCAGTAACCATGGCAACCTGCCCTGACCATTGTATTAGTTATGTGAAAGACAAATGGGGAAGACTGCGGAAAAAGCCCCCGCGCTCGACCGACCGCAGGTTCTGACTCCAGGACATGCAAAGCTGGGGAAGACGATGAAGGCTTTGCTCCGTGGTGGCCAGGCAGCACTACACTTCCTCTTTCTCAGGCCACACTGCCTTGAGGAATTGCACATCTGGCTGCTCATGGGCCCAGTACACCTAACCTAAATCTCGCCACTCCTAAATGGTTTCCCATAACACTGATGTTTTTATAACTGAGGTTCAAGAGTCACACTACAGCTCAAAATCAAGTCATGGATCATGACTAATGTATTTTTTAATTAAAAGAAATAAAGTGTACTCTTTCCTTTACCACGTGAGCCTTACTACTAATACCTTATAGGCTTCGAGTCACATTTTCTTTGAGTCACATAGGGTAGCTGTGAGTAGAGGTGCTTGCTTTTCAATTTTGATTTTTTCCTTCTAGTTAACATTCATTCCATATTTAGTTTACTGGCATCAGCATAAATCCTAACCAAGAAAAGCCCTTTGCAGAGACTCGTTAGGAGGAGAGACCCGCTCACTTCCTCCTCTAGTAATTAACTCAGGGTGCTGCGGTTGTCTTCCCGCTTTCTCCTGGCCTGGGGTCCCTGGCCTAGGAACATCTTGGGTTCACTGCACCGCCCGCCTGTGCCTCTTTGGGGCCTGTGGGAGCCTCAGTGTCTCTTCTTGCAGCCTGCTGGCTTTGAAGCTTCAGCTGCCTCCTACTAGGGCCGAGAGGCTGAGAATCAGCTGGAGTTCATGTTGGTCCCAGTCCCTCCCCAAGTAGAAACCCACATTGAAATGTTTGTTCTCTGTGCTTTGTTCCTAAAGCAAACAACATTTAGCTAAGCATGGTGTAAAGGGTTACCATTTGCCGCAAGTGATAAATAAACTGGTAGCCACGAGGAGGAGGGAGAAGTGGGGTGTTCTGCGGTCTTGGGGGGAGTGAAAGTTTTCTTTTGTGGAGCCAGGATGCAGAGACAAAAATCATCAAAACAAGATCTTATCCTTAGAAATTTTCAGGCTGCAGGAGTTGTGACCAGTAAGATCTGCGTGACTTGGCAGTTATTCCTTAGCAGGTAGAAGAAGGTCTAATTGTCTTTCTGCTACAGTGGCTAGGGTGAAAGGACAGCCCGGATTTTGTTTTGTCATTTTTAAGTAAAAGGACATTTATTTCATGTAAATAAGTCACGTTTGAGAGCCCTATGAGAAACTGAAAAATTAGATGACTGCATTTTGCTGATCAAAGCAAACTTCATGGGAACAAAGTTTAAAAATAAGGTACTAAGTGATGTCCCATGTGTTCATAAAACTTTGAAAGCTTAGTCATGCATAAGAGTTTTATGTAATCCACTGGAATTCATCTTTTCTGTCATTTCACTGAAAGCCTTTTCTTCTTTCTTTCTAATGTGTTCAGTACAGAGTCTGCAGAGTCTCACTACACAGATCAGACTCGTAGTGATCCACCTGTTTTAAGCCTCCCAAGTGCTGGGACCACAGGCACGTGCCACCACACCCAGTTTCAATCATCATCTCAGAGCACTCAGGGGCAGGGCCAGCATGCAGGCTGGCGATGGAACCCTGGTCTCTGCACCTGCCTGAGCAGGTGCTTTAGTCTGTTGAGCTATCTGGCTGACCCTACTGAAAGCCTTTTCTATTTTTATAGGCTTTGGCTTAAAGAAGACTTGATGAAATTTGCTCTATTTATGTTAGTGGCTTGCAAATTTATGCTAAAAATTATACCAAACAATTTTTGTACACTGTCTACCAATTAAGGGTCTATCAAAATTTATGTTCCCCTACAAGATGAAGATACTATTTTGATACTATAATATAGCTTTGCACCTCATATATCTCACCAGATATTTTCAAAGAGGCAACGGCACTAGAGTGAAGAGAAGTCCTGAAGTTCCATTTATGCGAGACACATCTTAAGTCACTGTGACTGAAATATGGCTTTGGACTCTTTGTGACTATGGCATAGGATGGAGTATGATTGTCACAGATAGGGCTTTCAAGGATAGATGGAGTACACCTTTGGTGGCAGCTATGATGCCTATATTTTTTCTGTATTAGGACAGGATCTACAGGGTCTATAGGGTCTCACTACACAGACTGGACTCAGGGACTCTCCTGTTTTTAGCTACTCAAGCCCTGGGATTATAGGAGTGTGCCACCAAGCCCAGTCTCAATTGCCATCTCAGCACCCCAGTGGCATGGCCAGCACGGCATGCCAAGGATCAAACCCTGGTCCCTGTGTCTGCCTAAGCAGATGCTTTAGTCTGCTGAACAATATGATGCCATAATTTAAAGCAGCCTTGAATTGTTTCTGGATATGATTCATTCCCTCCCAAAGATCTCTCTGATTCTAGAATTCAGCAGAAAATCCAGAGCATGCTTTGTACTTCTATTCCTCTAATAGTGTTACAGACTTTTGTACTTGCTTCTTTAAGTCTTTCTTGGTGAAATAACATCTCACATTTCTGCAGTCTAGATAAATTTATAACACTTTGGTCATATGATTCACTTATAACCTCGTGGAGGACATCTCTGGACTCGTTCTGTGACGTAATTTACTCCACATGTATGCACGCCTACTATCATGAAGACACATAGTTTCTTGAAATTTCAGCATGTATTTATGCAATCATTAAAAATTACCAAAATATAATTTTAATGACTAATATTTTTGTCTTATGCATATGTCATCAGTTATTTAACCAGTCTGCTATCTTAAAAAAGCATTAGTTGTTTTTTATTTTATTTATTTTAATAAATGCTAGAATGAATGGCTGGCAATCTAAAAACTTAGTAAAGCAGATACTCAAAATTCCACCTAGTGAAGACACTGCTTCAAAGATAGAAGAGAATGTCTACATAGCGATTGCTCATAGATAAACATTTTTAATATTTTGTCAAAAAATAAAACTTGGGGCCAATTCCAAATTTGAATTAAAAAAAATAAAATGTTTTCCCACATCCCAGTGCCAGACATAAATCAAGGTGAAATGTGAAGGGCTCCACTCAGAACGCCAGAGATTTTTATTGGTGACACCAGTGAGTGACGTTGCCTCCCCAGCACCCAGCATTGCCAGAGTATGGGGCGAGGGAGCCATGGCGCCACTATTTAGAGCATGGCATTGCCACTGAGATACTGAGATGAATGCCACGGGGGAGCATGGGACGAGAGTCGAGAGTAGGAGCTGATGATGAAATTGAATCGGGAAAATGATAGGAAAGGAAAGGAAAGGTGAGAGAGAGCCGGGTATGCAGAGCGGAGAAGGTGTGCTGACCCGAAGGCCACTGTCGCTCCTGAAAGACACAAGAATCCAACTTGTCACAAAACCCAGACATTCAGATGTCTCTTGTGAGTTGTCTAACGTTTATTCCACGAGCAAGCGCTCCTGGGGACGTTGGTCTGGCCTACAATTCTGGGCAGTCTTCATAGAGCTTACAGGACGGTTGCAGTAAGGCTGCTCTTCACGGCTGCGGAAGGTCCACTCACAGATGCAAGGACGCTTTCGCGCCTCTCACAGGACGCCTGAACGTCGCCTTCCCCAGTGACTAGGAAGTTTTCCTCCACGAAGTAAGAAGCTTTTCTGCCTTTACCTTGCACTGTCCTCCAGTCAAGAGCCGTCTCACCTAACATGCCGTCCATTTGTGCTTTCCCCTAAGCTCTAGAGGCTGGGGGTGGGGGTGGGATAAGGTTGGGGGGCAGCTCAGTGCCTGACCCGTGGGAGGTGCTGGACCTGACGCCGACGACTGAAAACAGTAGGCACGTGTATGCATGCCTGTTTGCACGGTGTGGAGCGCAGCAAGCGAAGCTATCTTCTGTGCTCCCCAGAGAGTTTTATTTTTAGAAAAAATGTGAAAGCTCATTTTCCACCTTTCTCTCCAAGTGGCCTTCAGTAGGGAACTGTTTTTCACTTCACTTTGCAGTCTTTTTGGTGCAAGATGTGGCCATGCCACGGGGTGTCTGACACCTGACAACCAGCTTAATACGCAGGGTATTCGGCTATCACTGTGTCCCCAAGAGATCCGGGTACTCTTTGCCCTGACTCCAACCTGTGCAGAAGACGAGCTGCCGGCTCCCCCAGAGCGCAGCCCAGGAAAACAGCGTTTCTAAGCCTCAGTTCCAAGCACACTCCTGTGAGACGCAGGCCGCACGAAGGGGTTTGCGCTCCTTGAAGATTTCCCTGGGTTATGCAGAGTCCAGACACAAATTCCTTTGTGTCACATGCACGTGACACACGCAAGGCTGCACACACATGCAGCCTCTCCAGTACATGTGCTGTTCCACAGTCTTTAACTTGTGCCAACGATTGTAAGACCTTGTAAAAATTTGCAAAAAAAAAAAAAAATAATTAGACATCAGCCTTGACAAAGTGACTGGAATTTAAGAAAAATAATTCATTCTTTAGCCAGGCGTGGTGGTGCACGCCTGTAATCCCAGCACTCGGGAGGCTGAGGCAGGAGAATCGGTGCGAGTTTGAGACCAGCCTGGGCTACAAAAGTGAGCTCAAGGCCAGCCTGAACTGCATGACGAGACCCTGTCTCAAAAAGACAAAAAAAAAAAAAAAAAAAAAAAAATCATTCTTTCATCATTTCTCTGGTTCTCAGGCTAGTGAGATAATACGATGTTTGCACATGTGGATCTGATGTATTTTACTTACCAATATAGCTGCCTCCATTTATTTACAAAAGCCTTGAGTTTATTTTTTATAGCTGAATAATACTCCACTGTATAAAAATACCATATCTTGTTTATCCACTCCTCAGCTGATAGAGCATTTGGGTTGTTTCCAGATTTAGCTATGACAAGTTGCACTGCTATAAACATAGGCGCACATATATCACTGTGGTATGATGACTTTAGTTCTTTTGGGAAAATACCTAGGAGAGGAATAGCTGGCTTAAATGGGACCCCCAATCCTAGTTTTTTGAGGAATCTTTATACTGATTTCCATAATGGCTGTACCAGTCTGAACTCTCACCAACAGGGGAGAAGGGTTCCTCTTGCCCCACAGTCTCTCCAGTATATTTTATTGATCAACTTCTTGATGATAGCCATTCCTCACTACTGACTCATAGTGATCCTCCTGCTTCTACCTTCCAAGTGCAGGGATTACAGGCGTGCACCACCACACCCAGACTCCATCACCAGCTCAGCACACTCAAGAGCAGGACAAGTGTAGCAGGTGGGGCCAGGAACAGAACCCCGGCCCCTGCACTTCCCTAAGCAAGCACTTAGTCCAATGAGCTATACCACTGGCCCTGTAAGATGGTGTCTCAGTGTCGTTTTAATTTGCATTATTTGAATGACCAATGATGTTGAACATTTTTTCATATATTTGTCATTTGTATCTGAAAGGTACAACAGATACTGTGAAAGAGAAATAAATTATTCAGTGGGAAGGGAAAACTGGGATGAGGATAAGGAGAAATGAAAGAAGGGAAAATATATTTAGGTATGCATGTAAAATAGTTTGGATAATTGTATTGTGGATTTCTGCTGGCCATTTGAAAGGAAGTAAATGCTATTTTTTTTTACTTTGATATTATTTCTGCTTTTGAATTTCTTACAACTTTTTTGTTATTGATCTGTTTCTCTTTCTTTAAATGAGTCTTACATGTTTATATCTGATAATCTGAACAAGTAATTTAATGATAGCAGCCTGTAGTACAGCATCCATCATTTAATTCCTATTACTTTGTTAGTGAAATCTTATATTATTTCTACTGTTTTTTCTCTGTATCGTTTTATATTCCTTCAAAGTAAAAACATTATAACTGTTGTGAAAAAAAAGAATTGATATATTCTTTTCAAAATTACACTGTAGTTTCAACCACATCAATTAGGTCTTAAGAAAATAAATATAGTCCAGTATTGCTAGTAATATTAAGAAGTATTTAAAAATAAGATTTTATATATTTCTGCTATGATATAGTATAAACTAGAAGGAATTCATAACTCCCTAATTATTGAATGCATTCAGCACAGTACAGGTTATATTCCCAAGACACAACATCTGTATTTTGGAGTAGTTTGCACTTGCAAAATTTGCCTGGGAAGTGACAGTCGCTTGGTTTTTTATGGGTTAAATAAGGTAAAGGTCTCCCAACGACTGGCTGTTAGGGTCTATGTCTCATTGTCCCTCGCCCCAAAGCCTCATGCAGTCATGGGGTGGACTTAACTCAGGATCCACTGGGATTATGGGTGTGAGCATCACACCCAGCCTGAGGCGGATAGCCTGAATGTAACATAAGGGAGACAGATTTGCCCTCTGCCCTGTGCTGCTCTGCCTTGGAGCCAGCCAAGTATGGAGTGAAAGCTTTAGTCACTGTGAATTAAATAAACCTTTCCTTCCTTCATTTGGAGTGTTGGGTATTTGTCCACACAATGAGAGAAGAGTAACTGAGACCCTGGCACTGGTTGAAACGGAAGCTGTACAAATGGCTGTCTGTGAATTTTATCCCAACAGGCCTTTTAAAGTTCTACCTATGTTCAGTTACCTCTGCATCACAGCATCAGACACCAGGACTCGTCCCCCTAGAATATCATATTTCAGGCTGGGGAGACAGCTCAGTAGCACACACGCTAGACTGGCATGTACAAGGTCCTGAGTTTGACCCCCAGTACCACAAAAAAAAAATAAAATAAAAAAAAAATAAAAAAATAAAAAAATTAAAAAAAAAAAAGAAGAAGAAGAAGAAAAGAAAAGAATAACATGTTTCCGCTGCAGCAACATCTCCAGGTTCATAAAATCAGATTCACCGTGCCAAAAGAACTGCCAAATGTCTCAGACGTTTCTCATGCAAGTCAGCCAGCCCCACTTCCTGGATGATGATAGGAGATACCAACTGAGGAACATTTAGTGCTTACACTATAGCAGTAGCAGAAAGCACAAACGTTAGTTCAATTCTTCAAGTCCCAAATTACAAAAAGCAAGGCAATGCCAAGTGATAACTACATGTTCAGTGGTTACATTAGGGAACAGGATCTCAAAGTTAAGGAACCCCAATGTTTTTAATATTAGACAATACCTTTTTTTTTTTTTTTTTTTGCTTTTTGAGACAGGGTCTCACTATGCAGTTCAGGCTGGCCTTGAGCTCACTTTTGTAGCCCAGGCTGGTCTCGAACTCACATCGATCCTCCTGCCTCAGCCTCCCGAGTGCTGGGATTACAGGCGTGCGCCACCATGCCCGGCTCGGACAATACCTTTGCTTGCTTTTAGCTACAAAAGAAGTCACTACTTTTGTTATATTGGACAGAAACGAACCTACACCTTGCTCTGAATGAAGACATTATATCAAACTTCCAAAGCTGTGTTTTGAACAAACTTGAAAAAATAGTTTGGACCAAAAGCAATTTATATCAACCATAGTTTGTACTTTCAGTAACTTGAAGGCTTAACATTTTCATTGCACAAGTTAACTACTTTTAGGTCAACAATGAAAAATTTGTAATGCCCACCTCAGCTCCCACATCTGTACCCAGCATGATCTAAGAGACCTTTATTTTCTAATACAGCAAAGCAATCCCAGAGATTTCTTCTCTGCTCTCGTCTTTTGCAGAAACCATAATAAAATTGCTGGCCACGCTTCTACTTTCTCTCCTTGATTCATGACTGATTTCCCCTGGTGACACTTTCACCCATAGGGAACTGTGAGTTTAGGAAGCATCCATGATTTTAAGGCAGACTAAATTGTGATTTAGATATCATCGATGACTGTTTGCAAAACATGCAAAAACATCAGGGGTCCATGGAGAATTGTCAACAGATACTGCCTGGAAGGCTACAGGTTCAAATTCCCACCAATGCCCAAGAAAAGATCTTTCTATTCCCACGCAAGTCAATCTTTTAGAAACACTTTCCTTCTGTTACTTCTATCTACTGGGTTTTTGTTCATTCTTGGGGTCCAAGGAGAGCAGAAATATTTGGAAGCAAGTGTGGTGTGTGGGTCCCTACCCTTTCCTATTGCTAGAATCTTCCTTTGAACAACCTTCTGATCTGCAGTCTCTTCAGCTTTCGCATTAAATGCTGATTTGTCTACTTGTTAAATATGCCATTCATAGAAAATATTTGAAGTTCAATCTGAATAAAACCAGAATAGAATAGAGGAGAATCAAATATACTAGAGTTTCTAACTATTTTGTTTGTATGCTATGTTGCCACTAGTGTACATATAAACTACACTGCACATATGAACCCTGCTGTATCAGATATATGATCTGGTAGTGATAATCAACTCTCAAGTAAAATCTCTAAGTCATTAACCATGCCATCCTATAATTTATTAATCCCATACCTTTTTACTTAACATAAAGGACAGAAATTCATGTCTATTGCTATAAAATTTAACCTTAAATTTAATTCAAGTGTCTGAACAATCTCTCAAATTCTGAAAATAAAATGTGTTATTTTTCTCAGTTTCAAGGTATCTGAAAATGTAAGCAGTTAGTTTTATATAACCTAACCCAGTTCCTTTATTGGAATGTGGAAAAAGACAGAACTGAAGATAAGGTCCTACCTAGGACTTCCCATCAGGTTTAACCAGAGGTGTTCTCTTTGAACTGAGTCATCCCACACAAGATCTCATCAAACTAAACTTTCTTACAGACGTTACTTGTTTAAATTACTATGTGGAGATCTTTGACTACTGTATTTCTGTATTCTATCCTATCAATTTTGATAGTTAAAGAAATGTAGTTAGCATGTTCACTTCTGACTGGATTCACAATGGTACCCAGTGATCACCACCCACCATACGTTCTCTACAAGTCCATTGTTATGTCAGCCTCCACACTGGTAATGAGGCAAAGCCGCCATTTTGGCAGTTATGTCAACCTTCCTGTGGGTAGGTTTTGAATCTGTGGATTCAACTAACCATGGTTCAAACATATTTGGGGAAAAAACTGCATCTGTCTTAATAGACATTAATAGACATTTTTGTTGTTATTCTCTAAATCATATTATATAGCAACTATTTCCACAATATTTACAGTTTATTAGAAATTATAAATACTCTGAAGATGATATAAAGTGTGTAAAAAGATATGTATGTTCATATACCATGCTATTTTATACAAGAGACTTGAACACCAGCAGATTTTGATATGTGAGGCAATCTTGGAACCCATACTCCATGGACACTGAGTGATTAGTACACACGTGTACACATATATGTGTCTGCTTTTAGTAACTCAAACAGGTTATAACTTAGTAAATACAAGTAGTTTATTGCTGTATTCTATAATTCAAAGTAGTGTCATAAAGAGAAAAACTTTCACTGCAAAAAGACATTCTAAGAAGCATTCAAAGAGCAAAGAAGAATATGTAAATTACTGTCAGTAATGAAAAGGAAAGTAGGCAGCCTGTGCCGGAGTGGAAAGGAGAAAGTGAGAAGAAAATCATTGAATCGACCTCTCAAAACCAAATCTAACCTTTTCTTTGGGGAAGTACATTTGGAGGTTATTTTTCTGGCTGTGTTACTTTCTCGGCAACTACTTTCTCTAAGCCATTTGGACTCTGAATCTACCTCTTTTGGTGACTCTCCCTGGAATGCAGGAACTATATCTATTTCTCCAGGATTTTAACACCCAGAAATGAAAATACCTGGCTCACACATGCACTCAGTAATAGTCATGGAATTGAAATTTGATATTTTGGAGGATTCAAAATCAGAACCCATTAAAAACAAACAGTGCCTTCGATGCTGAGACCAAGCAGACTAGATGGCTTGCCTGAAGCCGCTCGAGTCTCTGTGTATTTATCTGCAGAAGTGCTTCTCCCTGGCTGCATTGTCTTTCTGGGACATCTAAGCCCAGTTCAGCTTCCAGAATCTCTGCATGGACTACATACAAGGTAGCTAGGCTTATTGCATCTGTTTGGTCTGGAAGGGGAAGAGGGAATGGGAGAAAGAAAGAGTAAGGAGAGAGAGAGAAAGGAGAGAGGGAGAGGAGAGAGAGAGGTACACACAAAGAGAGATAAACAGAGTGAGAGAGATTATTTTATAATCACCAAAAAAATCGTAAGTAGAGTATAGGAAGTCTGTCTGCATACTAAAGACTAAAGAATACTCCTGTGTGTCTGTATCCTAATATCCTACTTGAGTTGAGCTGAAAACCTAGAACTCATAAAAATGCCTCTCATAAGGCCAACTGGAGGCCTACAGCCAAAGATGATGTCTCATGAAGGTCTGCTCCAAGGGTCTGCACTGGGAAGTTGCAGAGATCTGTGGTGGAGGCCAGAAAATCTATGCCAACAAGGTGGAGGATCTGTGCCCACAGCAGAGGGATCCCGTTTTGCCTCTTATGCTGCTGGAAACAGCTCTCAGGTGGTCTTCCACACCCAGCACCAAGCTGGTTCCATTCAGCTGGCTGTAACAAGTTGACCATCAGTTATCAATCCACTACGGAAAAGCAAACCTTGACCCAAGAGTCCAGAAATGGGTCTGGTCTTATTTTAAGACCATTTCTTGGTTAGTACTTAGACCTAGACAGTTGCTCCTATAGATTGAGGAGTTGGTCTAGATTTAGGACCTTTTTCCTGGTCCCTTTCATTGACATTTGGGCCAGCGTTGAGACTCAGTAAGCATCTCATTAAAATGTCCCACAGAGCACATCGGTCCCATGAAGGCCTAGTGGTGTCTTTACAGAACAAACAGCAAACGTGCAGTTTCTTTGATGACTCCTGCTCTGAGCTCTCATATGACCCACAGAGGCTACAAGCACCCAACACTCTGGCTTTGCCCACTGGGCTGAGAACACCTTGAAAACCTTATGTCGGCTGGCCCACCGTCCTTCCTTGTCCTCCTGCTCATCGACTGTCAACCCATTGTCTTCTATGTGTCCGTCTTATTTCAAAAATCATTCTCTGTAAATGCTTGTGCTGTTTCTATTTTAACAAGTTTGCCAACTTAAGAAGGAATTAGGGAAAGGAAAAACCAAATACCCGTCATTTTCCATGCACCAATGTAAGTTCTGGAGGAGCCCCATAGGGGGCCTGGAGTTCTTCCTTTCTTTCATGATCTTCAATTTTAATTTGTAAAAGGCATCCTGGGTAATTTCAACATAGAGAGTACATTTTTGTAGAAATTTTTAAAATATGATATAATATAGGCAAAAACATTCAGACAGCTCGGTCTCATTCTATAAATTTTCTGTTGCAGAATTTCTTTGGTTAGTCTTTTTTCCCATAAGTTTTCCTATTTGTAGATTTAATATTTCTTTTTTTTTTCTTTTTTTAAAAAATGTATTTAGTACAAAGTCTACAGGGTCTACAGGTTTCATTACACAGATCAGACCCAGTGATCCTCCTGTTTTCAGACTCCCAAGCACTGGCACTATAGGCACACGCCACCATGCCCAGTCTCAATTGCAGTCCCAGTGCATCCTGGGGGTGGGGTCAGCATAACATTCTGGGTATCAAATACCGGTCACTGCTTCTGCCTAAGCAGGTGCTTTAGTCTGCTGAGTTATCTGGCCAGGCTGATTGAATATTTATCTCCATTCTGGGAATTATGTAAACAAAACTATTTAAAAATGCATACATGGAGCTCTTTTGATTTCATTTTTTCTTTTTTTTATGGGAGGTTTTATTTATTGGTTTTGGTGCTGAGGATCGAACCCAGGGCTTCCAGCTTGCTAGGCAAGCATTCTACCGCTGAACCAAATCCCCAGTACCTAAAGCTATTTCCAGAAAAAGAGGCTGGAGAAGGATACATTGTTTTGGACTTGACTTTCTGTGCCCCAGGAGGAAGGGAGGACTCAGGCACTTCTCAGTGCTGGGAGGAGCGAGTGGGCCTAGGTGAATGGCAAAGAACAGGAAAGGAAATGAGACATCGCCCCTGGGTTCCGGGCAGGAGCGCCTCTCTCTGGGGCCACATAGCGTGGCCAACGTCCAGGCTTCAGGCAGCCTGGGAACGTGTTTTGTGGCTGATGCAGCCTGTGGCTGGAAGTGCAACGTTCTTCTGAGTGCTTTGTGTACCCTGGGGCAGCAAGGCCACGCTGGCTGCCACAACACGTAAGTCCAGCTGCTGTGGTGACCAGAGAGTTCTCCATGTGGTTTAGATGGATGCAATAAATTAAATACACGTCTATTTTCTTTGCCACAGAACTTCTATTTTCTCTTCAAATTTTGCTGTGATACCCGCCATGTCTTAGATAAGCCACGAAAATACACAAGTGCCATGGCATGAGCTTCCATATTGCAAGACAGAGTGGGGTATCCAGCATCCTCCCTGTGTCATAAAAGCTGTGACGGTGAGACCAAAAGAGGTCGGAGGTCACCTCAAGATAGAGAACAGCCAATGTGCCTGCAGTCATTTTAACTGAATGAAACTATAAAATATCAAGAAAACTTTTAAAGCTATAAGGTGTGTTGAAAATTTCAAGATCTTGGAAAATTCCTGCCAATTCACCCTGATAACCTTGTACGAGTGCCTGTGCTCGCCCACGCGGTTGCCCCTTCTCCTTCCCTCCTTGCTCTGTGTGGGTGGAGAAGTGCGAACGCATGGCCACAGCATGGCTTCCCAGGATGCACTGCGGCAGCTGGGCTTCCCAGGGATGCAATACCCTAAGCCGTGGAAAGATCGCGTTTCTCCAAATAACTGGAGAATGAAGTAAAATTTGCTAAAGATGACATAAAATAAAAAATCTAAAATGAAAAACACATAAGTCTGGATTGCTGAAAACATCAAAATTCTACAAGGCACAAAAAAATCATATTAATTTATTATATGACTTTTTAACTTATGCTATAATTTGTTTTTTTTAAAGAATACAAAACAGTAAAAAAAAACAGCATTAGAAGTGATACAAATTTCAGTAGACAAATTAACAAGAATTCAACAGTGATTGCTGCATTGCATGGCGTTATCTTCAAATTAGTTGCTTAGGTTATCAGATATAAACATGCAAAGCTGGTTTCAATACAACAAAAAAGTTAAGAGACACTAAAGAGAAAGAACAATAAAAGGAAAAAAATTTAATCATTAGCTACTCCTCTTAGCCTCTTAATACCAATCACACAAGAAGCTAAAAAAAATATGTAAGGCATACATCAGAGTGAATATTCTTGAAAAAGAGATTCTCGAGTCATCAGCAAAACAAAGACAAAAACAAAAGCAAGATCCACACTCAAAATCGAATGAAAAGATGTGAAGACCCTGCCCAGGGTAAAAAAGTGCAAGAGACTAAGAAAGAGGAGAACAAGCTGAGTCCCTCTTACTATTAGAGATGCAAATTTAGGTGACAATAACATACAGTTTTCTATCTATTAGACTGACTGAGAGGAAAACTAGCAAGGAAGTGGGAAAATCATCCTTTTGTTGCACTACTGGCGCAAATAAAAATTACTATGATGGTAGTGAAAGACACTTTGGACTAAAGCCCCCTTCTCAACCACACCTGCCACAGCAGGGTAGCTTACTCAGTAAAAATTTATCTCCTCCTGTGTGGGGAGGCTGAGACCCTAGGTCAATCACCCCCCTGTGGAATTCTCCTAAGGACTCTAGCTTGGGTTGCAGATGGGCATATCTCCCTGTCTTCTTAAGGTCACATCTGTGCCCACATTTCTGGTGTCTGTCTTGCAGCCTGGTCCCTTTCAGTACGGATGGCACAGGTCAGATAATGGTGCAAGTACCCCAGTCATATCTTTAAAAGCTCATTCTGAGGCACTGGGCATTAGCACTCTACCACCTGAATTGCAGAGTGCAGCAATTCAGTCTATAACAGCCTGTCATAACAGAAAAGAAACACAAAGAAAGTAGGGAGAGAGCAGGGAGGCCTGTAGGGCCGGAGCTGTGAATTAAATCCGCATGTAACACTAGGAAAGATGTTCCAAATTAAATGTTGAGTAAAGCCAGGCGTGGGGGCTCACGCCTGTAATCCTAGCACTCGGGAGGCTGAGGCAGGAGGATTGGTGTGAGTTCGAGACCAGCCTGGGCTACAAAAGTGAGCTCAAGGCCAGCCTGAACTGCATAGCGAGTCCCTGTCTCAAAAAGACAAAAAACAAAACAAAACAAAAAAAAATGTTGAGTAAAAACCAAATTCCAAGGCTATCTGTATATCGTATTTGTGAAAGGTGAAATATGCTAATTTCTGAAATGATGCATACGATGGCATCAGTCAGCCTGATACCAGAGGGCGTCTGTCTTGGTTGCTCTTCTTCTCATTGCTGAGGAAAAATGCGGGCTCCTGTAAGCAAGGGAGGAAAGGGTTCCATAGCTCACAGTCTCAATCTCTAATCAGCTGGCTCCAAGGCACAGCAGCGCCAGGCAGAGGCTAGCGCTCCAAGGCGGCAGAGGCCAGCAAGGGCAGCCAGAGCAGCATGGGGTGAGCAGGCCTCTCCTCCGTCCTACTGCAAGCAGGCTGCCCATCCCAGGGTGGGTGCAGCACACACACCACCTCTGTGCCCTCGTCTTGCCCAGGCTGGACACCAGAACCCCACCCCCTCCAGTCCTTTAGTTAAACTTAAAAAAAAAAAAAAAAAAAAAAAAAGATTTTTTTCCCATACCAGGGATTGAACTCACAACCTTGTGCTTGCCAGACAAGCACTTATCCTACTAAGCTACCTCCCGGCCCCCAAATATCTTTTATTTATGTATTTATTTGGTATAGTCTCACTATGAAGCTCAGACTCACAATGACTCTCCTGTCTCAGCCTCCCCAGTGCTGGGATTACTGCTGTTTTCAGTGACTGGCACAGTGTCCCTGGGGTTTGGGTCAGCATGCAGTACCGGGAGTGGAATCCAGGTCCTTGCACTTGCCTAGAAAGCGTTAGACCAAACTTTTAACCTCTTCAAGTTGGCAGTATATCAGCCATTACCATGACCTTCCGCAGTCTCAAGGGCTTTTGTCATGGTCACATGATTTAAAATCCAGAAAGGACCTGCGGCTTGATGCAGCTCTGCGTGCAATCACTTTCACAGGTGGCTGTGTAGCTCACCTCAGGAGAGGTAGTCACCTGTGTACCCTCGAATTTGGGCTGCCTGTGGTTTGCGGGACCAACTGCATGCAGGGCCACCCCAACCTCGGGGGCCCACCCCGCAGCTCCCACAGCCCCTCCTGACAGAAGAGGAGTGAACCCAGCCCAGAAGAGACAGCGAGCTCGGTCCCGCACTGCAGCCCGGGGTGGTCCATGCTGCAACCTAGCAGAGCATGTCCCAACAAAATACAGAGAAGTCCGTGGCTGTTGGTATCTCGAATTTATTTCCTTTCCAATTTTTGCAGTACTCAGACAGTGGGTAAATATTTGATAAAAACAAGTGAAGAGATGGGATGGAAACTGCGGGCTTTGCCTTTAAAGGAGGCATATGTATATATCTTACATATAACTAAGGTCATTGTTCATCACACCTCTCCCTCACCATTTGGACACATGCACTCTTCATCCAAAATTCTCAGAGTTTGTGGCAGCATTCATTCAAAGCTACAAAGCGTGAAGCCATTCAGGGCCGAAGGAGAGTAAATATTTTAGCTCTAAAGACTGAGCTGAGGATTCCTAAGTGCCCACCGGGTATCTGATCTTACTCTGAAAGATGCACGGATAGAAGTAGACATCGGAACACAGCCTTGGGTCATAGCCACAGACTCCGGGGTGAGTGAAGCCATGGGCAGGGATGGCGAGGGGGTCGGGTGGGCCCGAGCGACCACATAACCATCTGTGCTGAACAAAGGGAGGTCCCGATGGATTTCACGCTGTCCCCAAGCCGCCTTTACCATCCTGATGAGCAGCATTTTCAGAGTGAGAGAAGTTCCTTGACTGAAACAATGCGAGCATTTTCATGTGGCAACCGCTCAGAGAACTCTCCCACCCGCGAGAGGGTAGCGAGGTGTAATTAATGCCTTTTCAGGCTGTCATCTGAATTTTATTGAGCTCTCAGCCATACTGTCCCGGCCTGGTTCTGGGCAAGGAGCATAGCCTGTGCTTGCGCTGTGAACTGAGTTATTTTCCCTTGAGTCTGTCTTATGAACCCTGATGCTTTTCCGTGATAGCGGGCATTCTACACGAAGGTGGAGTTCTGAAGAGGATTGTGCCAAATTTGGGCTTCATGCTATAGCCTGGGAACTGCTGGAGGTGGGCGGTCATGAGGCGCAGGAGGCCCCAGAAGGCTGTCTACTCAGAGGACCGGCGTGTGTCCAGTAGCTGTTGTGGGGGCTTTGTCAGGTGATTGTAGGTAGCATCCATCGCCTCTTTAGGTCAAGGGTCTTACATGGCCATTGCTGGGCTTGTGGACCCCAAATAGAAGGAGATTCGGGGGCAACTTGACAGCTAGAAAAGGCCCATAGGATGCGATGGGGGCCTGGGTGAGGAGCGCTCGCACATGCGTACTGACTGGGGCGCTCCCACCCCAGATCAAGGGTTTATGATTTTACTTCGGAAAGAAAAACTCTTGGAGGTCGCTCCCAATGCTAGATCCATTTCCTATACTCAGTGTTTTCCACATATTCCTAATGTGGAAAATAAAATACAGACATCTCAAAAGGTTCACTCACAATCATAACTACAATATTAAAATTTTTAAGTCATTCTGAAATTTTTTAAACATACATGGAAATATAATGCTGAATTCTAAGATAAGCCTTGAAGGCTGTTCATCAAAGTAGAATGTGATACCTATTAAGCTTTCTCTGTTTTTTTTTTTTTTTTCTCAAAACACCCTTTCTGGGGAATTGTCATGTCTTCATTTTTTCATATGTTTCTAACTTGTCATTGTGGTCTTTGCACAATTTTTGTGATTATTTTCCTCCTAGGCCACTTCTAATTTGCTGATGAAAGAAAAAAATCCTCCAAATATCCTGTGGTCGAAGTTGCTTCACTTATACTTAGTCCAGTTCCAAATTTGTAGATTAAAAAAAGTAGCTCATAGATTGCAAGTTTATGACTGACTGATTACCATGGATCAAAGCCAGTGAGGTGTCTAGTTTATTCTGCTGTATAATCAGAAATGAAATAGGAAAAAACAAAAACAGAAATTTGTGTTTATTTGTAAAGCACTGTTAGAATTACAAGTCAGCCTGTGATGCTTTCGGCAAATAGGCAAAGGATTTTTTTTTTCTTTTCTTTTTTGGGGTGTTGGGGTGTACCAGGAATCGACCCCAGGATCTTGTGCTTCCTAGACAGTTGTTTGTACTGCTGAGCTATATTCTTGGACCTTTATTTTCTTTTTAAACATTATTTCCTGGAAGGAATCTTAAAAAGTCTTGTAATTTGTCTCTTTTTATCATGAGCTGATTTTGGTGTTCTTCGGTGAGCAGAAGTTTGACCCATAATTACTATTCCTCCTTCTAAAAGTAGTAATTTTATTCTGAAAGATAAAAATCAGAGAACCTCCTAATGGTAAACATGCTACTAGGACAGGGACTGAAGGGGTGAAAGGGGGATGGGGAGGGAGGGCCCTTCTGGAGCTTTTTATTTTAGTAGAATGTTAATGATAAGTACATTGCTGTGATTTCACATTTGAATCTTGTAGTATGCTTTGTTACACTGAGTGGTATGCTGAATTATATACTATATACTATTGGTAATCTGTTCTTTAAAGTTTTCTTTTTCTTTTTCTTTTTTTTTTTTTTTTCTTTAATGTATTTGGCACAGGGTCTCACTACGCAGCTCAGACTCACAGTGATCCTCCTGCTTTCAGCCTCCCCAGTGCTGGGATTCCAGGCAGGCACACTCATGCCCAAACTCGGTGACGGGCTCAGTACGCCCAGGGGTGGGGCCAGAATGTGGTGCTGGGGATCTAACTCCAGTCCCTGAGCTTGCCTAGGCAGGCATTTAGTGCACTGAGCCATCTCACCAGCTCTTAAAGTTTTCTTTTAGCTTATTTTTATGCCTATGGCATGGAAGTAGAAACAGAAAAACAGGAAGCAGTACTGTCTTCTTATATTTAGTAAAAATAAACTTCTACTCTAGTCAGATTTTTTCTGATATGCTTATTTTGGTTTTGGGTTGTTGGTTCCAAGTTTCAAAACATTCACATCGTTTCTCATATAAAGACAGTGATTACCATTGCTATGAAAACTGACATAGACCTCAGAGTTCAGAACTTTAGAAAAAATTTTAAATGACAGAGGTAAAATTTTCAACTAAATGTGAAAATGCAGTGAAACTCTGGGCCATAGTTAGCCAGTCTTGATTTGCTGTTGGTCTAGATACACGTGATAGACTCGCCAATGAACCCACCACTGACGTAGAGATCACAGAGCGCAGGGCGGGTGTAGCAATGTCCACACAGGAGCCACATGCACATGGCCTTGGAGAGCTTACTCAGTCTCTCTGAAAATCAGTCTCTCCCTCTGAAAAATGGAGCTTGTAACGGTTATCTTGAGTTTGTGGTAGAAATTCAATAACATAAAAGAAAACAGTATTGCAGGATTTGTTCATACGATGATAATCAGTTCTCTTTTATACTTTCCAAGGTAGCATGTGGAAAATAAAAAGATAACAAGATGTACTTTCCTCCCCCAAGAAAACCAATTTTTATGGAGATTGAGGAGAAAGATTGTCAGAAACAAGAATAATTGAGAAAAAAATCAAATCGGACACTGAGCGATGTCTCCCTTGCAGATGAAAACGCCCACGCCACTGGGAGTGGGTGAGGGCGCCTGTTAGCCAAGTTGAGTAAGTGGACGCAGGAAGAGGCTGGAAGAGCCCCGCGTCCATCGTGCTCTCTGGGCAGGAAGGTAGGATTCTCTCCCCAGGACCTTGAACCAATAAGCAAACAACAAAAGCAATCTTCCTGTTTACAACGCCTGCATCATGATGGCCCAGGCCGTAAATTAGGAGAGACCAACTAATTTTCTGAAAAGCTAGTCTTTCCTTCCATTATTCAGTGGAAGTGGATTATCAGATAAAACATGCCAGGTATTTCCTTTTCAAACCCAGCGGGGTGGAATTTAGGGAGACATTCTGGTCGTAGAGACACGGTCTGCAAAGAATGCACAAAGGCTCCAGCAATATTTTAAACATAATGGTCATCTAGTCCAAACACGCTGATTGACAGCTTGATAAACATGGTACCTGGAAGACACGCAAATGCCTTCTCCAAATTTAGACCTCTGACGTGTGGAATATGTAAAGTCAAAATCCTGGTTCTCTTGGCTTCTTAATCCCCTGTTCAGAAAGAAATCTAATCCAGAATCAGATTGATGTATGTTTATTCATCCATTTGACTCATCTTTCCTGAGTGCCTACAAGATCCTCGACGCCATCTGAGTACGAGAGATAACAGTGCGGAAACAAAGACAACCAATGGAAGGCTGCTTATTAAACTTAGTGTAACAGGAGAATCTACCAAGATCACTTGGGCTTGATTTCTTTTAATAATTCTTTCTTTCAGTAAGTTTTCTTTCAGCGAATTCCTCTGAAGCTTAACCTCCATTGTTACTTGCATTCATGCACTGATTTTAGAGAACACAGACTTGCTGGGGGTGGGGGTGGGGCTGCAGTATTTCCCTTATGCTCTTTGCAGGTCCTACAGCATCCCGTCTCATGTGTCCTCTGTCTTTCTCGTAGAAAGTTGTCCATTTCCTCTACCTCTGATCAGTCTACCCAGTTCAGATTCTGCCCAGTGTTTGCTGCTACTTTTTGTTTCTTACACCATGGCAACAAAATCAGAAGGGCTCTCTCTCTCTCTCTCATTGTGAGGGTCTATTGTGTCTTAAAACAAAACAAAATAGAACCAAAACAGAACAGCATTTAACATGAAAATAGCATCCTGACCTTTCTTGGACCAAATGTTGTTAATCAAGTTTAAATTTAGCTCCTTGGAAGTCTCAAAAGAAAAGGAGACAGCCCGGTCCAACAAGGAAAGCTTGGGATGGCGAGGAGAAGAAGCCTGGAGCCAGCAAAGAGCAGCCTGCACAAACAATGCGTCCTGAGGAGAAAGCAGGGCCACCAGAACCTCATTAGCAATCAGATGCAGCCACCCCAAGTGCTGGCTGCACAGTCTCCCTCCAGACACAGGCCAGGCCACCAGGAGCCCAGGGCTCAGTGGGGGCGGGGCTGGCGGAAGCTGGGAACCACCACTGGAAGTGAAGAAAAGCAAAGCTCTTCTTATCTCCGCACTGATAAGCAGTGGTGAAGGGTCGGGGAGACAGTCGGTGGGTGGGATTCCCAGCACCGGGATGTGGGTACCATGCCATGCTCCTGTTCTAGCCTCATAGAGCTGAAGCTGTGGGCCCTCTCTGGACATCACATTGTCTCTAAACATCAACCTACTTTGGGGCTTTCTTTATTCATGAAGATGAATTGTAGCACACCTTTTTATGTTTCTGAAGGCTATTTTGTTTTTTGTGTTTTTTTTTTTTTTTCTTTTTGTCTTTTTGAGACAGAGTCTCGCTATGCAGTTCAGGCTGGCCTTGAGCTCACTTTTGTAGCCCGGGCTGATCTCGAACTCGCACCGATCCTCCTGCCTCAGCCTCCCAAGTGCTGGGATTACAGGCGTGAGCCACCACGCCTGGCTGTGAAGGCTACTTTGAATTTGGTGGTTGTTTTAAAGAATTTGTTTTTCTAGCCTACAGGCAGCTGGCTAGGAGGGAAGGCAGTGGCAGACATTCCCAAGACAGCTACTGAAAGGGCAAGGAGCAGGCCCTTTGCATCTTCACTGCCGACATCTTTGTGGCCTTGACTGAAGAATTCAGTCCAGACACATGGACCAGGCAGGAGTCTAGCGCAGACTTCTTGTAAAGTAGGCACAGAGAGAACCCCATCTTCCAGCAAACAGGCAGAGAGTACAAAATCGCCTCTGTCTGAGTGTGAGTTTGCACGCCATGTGATGTACCGCCCAAGTTATTCTGTAGTTCAGGAAGCTGAGCTGTCTACAATGCTTAACTTAGTGACATTTCTCCTAGGGGCTGCTTTGGGAAGTTGATATCTCAAAGTTATCACCCTCCTTCCTTTTAGATTTTCAGTGATCCTTTAGGTGCCTTTGTCACTTAACGACCTAAATCAAGTCTTAGCCCAAGGAAGAATTTTTTCATGAATGCTCTCTCTTCTGATTTCGGTGAATATAGGTCATGGCACTCAGAAGTCCTCTGTGCCTTGACATGGAAACAGCCAGCCAGGTGGCCGGGCATCTGGAAGTACATGCAGGACGTGTAGCCTTAACACTATAGCTTGCTCTTGGTCTGAGACCAAGCTACAGATTATAAATGTATTAGACATTGAAGTCTTTGTCTGCTTACTTAATATAACTGGGAAAGTATGCTTGGGCCCGTCAGCATCTCAGTATCTGCCTGCTATAAGTACTGTCACAGCCACCCTCTCCCGGGTGTCCTCAAAGGCTCCCAGATGAGGATGGACAAACTGCGCTACAAAATTAAAAGTGAAAGCTGAGGAGAAACCAGCATCTGCTCTGTCCTAGCTAGCTTACATCTAGATGGTCCCCCAAGTTGTGTGCTCCTAGACGGGCCTTTGGGTGATAACTGCACCATGCGTGTGTGCTACTGCGTTGGCTCAGCTCAGTTCTGAGTGTGGGTGATGGATCTGCTGAAGAAGGAAGACCCAGCCTAGCACTGGGGACACCAAGCAATTGATTCATAGCCTGAATGGCATAGAGGGGAGACTGAAGAAGGAAGTTTTGCTTCCTCCTGCCCACCCTGCCATGGACTGTTTCTCCTCTGCCAGGTCCCTGGGTGAAGCTGCCCTGCTTTGGAGCCAGCCAACTCTGGACTGAAATCTCTACAGACTATAAGCCAACATAAGCCTTTCCTCCTTTAAGTTTTGGGGTGAGTGGCTAAGACACTTCTTGGTTCAGATGAGCATAATTTGTTATCTCTCTTTGATAGAACGTCACACAGCAAACCTGAGAAATTAAGACTCTGTCCTTGAGTCACACCGCTGGTACAGAGAGATAGATTTTTTCTTTCGAACTCTCAGCACTTCATACTTCCCCAAGCATATCCTTAAGTCAGTTGGAATTCGCTGGTTAGAATATGTGCAGGCTGAGTACATCTCATGCACATGTGTTACGTACACTTCGCTTCTCATGAGACTATCAGGTTTTTGTGTCTGGGAGCTATTGGTGGGGTGCAGTGATGACCAGTGCTTGAGAGGTGTGGACAGAGATTCACTGGGACACGTTAGGCTGAGGTGGCTCCAGCACCGTGCGAGTAAACGTATGGCAATGAATCCAGTTGGAGAAGTTTGTAGTTTGGTGCCACCTGGCCACTGAACTGTTGGCTTTTCAGGTAAGCTGTAAAATGCTACTATGTGGAAGTTTACGTTTTAACGGACAGTATTAATTTTTATTGTCAACCTGACAGGATTAAAAGACTTCTGGAGGGGTAGCTGGATGGTGAGAACACTGAGCTCCTCCCTGCGTTACCCAATCCATGAGTTCAGAGCTGAGTGGGCGCCACTGGAAGGCCCAGCCACTTTGGAGTGGGCCATGTTCATGGGCTGGCGGGACGGTTGGGTCCCTGGGCTGCTCCTCTCGGGCTGTCCCACCCCCTTTTTTCTTCCTGTTCTCCACGGTGCGAGCAGCCTTCTTCCACCAGGATGATGTCTTGTAGGGTGATATCTCTGCTTTGGAGCCAGCAGACCATGCGCTGAAACCTCGGATACCAGGTGCCAAATTGAACCCTTTTACTTATTTTTTATTAGTGTGTGTTTCTAATACATAAGAATTACCAAATCAATTTTCTTTTTGAACAGTGCATTCAGGGATCTTGTGCAAAAGCAGTGGGGTCTATTGGTTAGAGAAAATCCTAGGGCAGCTATTTACACAGTACAGGGTGTAGAAAGTTAGATTAAAATACATATTAAATGTTAAAGCTATACAGGGTGTAATATACAACCTGTGATCCCCAAGATGTCTGCTATAGAAAAGAGAGTAAAGAATTAATATGCGGTCCATTATCCCCAGAATTTAATGTATTTTTATTTTCTATCTGAGCACCGTTGAACCCTGCACCCAGCAGTGGGTGTTCCCACATGCATCTGTTCCTCCAGAACTCCCTTAGACAGCAATGACCAATCTGAGGGTGCATTTCAGGCCTGGAGCCCTCCACTCACCAAAGGTGCTTCATGAAGGTGTTTCATACATTGGCCTGCCTTGGACAATTTCATTTGAAGAAAGCTGTGATTTCTTTGAAAACAAAGCCCTTGAAGCTCATGGTACTCAATACATTTAATGCTTTGCTAGTTGTAAGGCCTTAATAAATATGCATTGGCTGCAGAATTATTCAAACCACAAAAGCATCGTTTGAACCAGTCATTCTTGATTCTTCTTTGAATAAAAAGACTCCATTAGAGACATAAACATTAAAAATGTTTCTGTAAAAAAGAAAAAAAAAAAGGCCTGTGACCTTAGAACTTTGGTTCAGGTTGAATGAAAAGGAAAATCAGGATTACATGGCCTGAAACATACTTGAGATTGAAGTGATCTATTGGGGAAGGGTACATAGACCATAAAGCTGTCATCCTATCCTACATACTCAAGTCATGGCTTCAACTTTAGAGTTACTATTAGCTCCTTGACTTGCTTTTTCAATGGGAAACCAATGATTCTTGAAGTTCTTTCTAGGTCAGAAAGATCAGGGAAGTTATAAGGTGCCTAGAAGGCCATCCTTACCATGTAGACTTTCTGGGGGCCTCCTGAACTCCACCCACATGGCCATCGAAGCAGTTTTCTAAGTCTAGTTCCTTGATTTGGAGCCGATGAGATGTAGCAGAGGTAAAATGCCTTGCAGGAGATGTATGGCACCTGGGAACCCAGATTAACGTGGTGGAACATTTTTCTCAGCCAGGAAAGGACCACAATAGCTGCCGCTATTGGATCTCTTACTAAGAACCAAGCACTGAGTGATCCATCCCTGTGGTCCTACTTACCTTCATCAATGCACAAGGACAGAGAGATTATGGGTTGTCATGTACACCAGAGGCTGTCTGTTCCAATTAGAAAAAAAAAAAAAAAAAAGAAAAAAGATGCCATTTATCAAGAGTCTGAGACCCTGGTTTTCCTCACTCCACCCTTCTTTTGACAGCCCTGCTCCTTCCTTATTGGCCCTCCTCCTGCCCTTGGCTGATGAAGTTCTTTGGGGCCTTGCTGTCCCCCTGATCAGCCCTTCGTCTTTGCATAGGTGGTCCCTATGTACCCATGAGACACTGCTCAGCTCTCTCTCCTACAGCTACTGGTATCCCCATTTCTGTGCCCTGGATAATTTTCTATCTTGTTTTATTTATTTTGTAAATGTCAATCACCAATCTCTTAACTGTACCTACTTACTTCTTCGTTTACCTTCTCTGCTTAAAGTAAAATGAATAAAGGCTGTTGGATGGTTTTATGCCCCAGCCCTTCATAGGCATATGTGAAATGAATGAATGGATGACTGAATGCTAAGACATTTCCTTTGGACCACAGAGCTATTGCACAGAGGGGCTGGGTCCTTCCTCAGCCCAGGTTTGTCTGCTTCTAGTCTTAGAAAAGTAAACTCATAGGAAGGGGCTGCCAACAGCGACAGAGTTGGGCACAGCGTTTGCTAATCCTGGAAAACCACTTGGGACATGACCACCCCTTGCATGACCATTAAAAGCAGGTCATGCTGAGTCCCACTCCAAGCCTCCTGTCAGAACGGACGGTTTAGCCCTGATACCTTTATCAAGGCCCTTGGAGGTTGCTCATGGACGGTGAACTTCAGACCCACCCTTGGGAGACCTCTGCGCCCAGCTTCCCTGTTTCATCTCTCTGCAGGCGCCTCTGCACTCAGACATTTCTCACACTCCCAGGCTGGGTTGTTTGTACCTGAGAAATGCATTCTTTCTGGGCCCACTCACTGCTGTAGGGCAGAGGAGACTTGTCTCTCTCCTAGACCAAAAAGAAAAAAAATCGGTGCTTTTCATTTGAGATTCTGTCTCCTCTTTTACAACCTCCAGACCTTAGCTTTTACAATGAGATAAATCTGTTTACCTCTCTGCCCTGGGGCCTGCAAGGAGCCGGTCCTGCTAGGCCTGGGTGTCTGGTTAATGAAACAGCAATACCCATTCCGAGGCATTAAAAGCCTAGACAAGATTCATGAAATCGATGTTCAAGATTTCTTTATAATAGTCAACAGCACAGAAGAATCTAATAAGCCAAATAAGAAACTCTGGCCATTTTTTTCTTTAATCTATTAAAAATATTCAAAAATGCTGTGAATAATGATTGTGTTTAAACCACTCAAAAAGAGGGCTCTGAAGGTGTGCTTTGATAATCTGAACTTCAGATCACTTTGCCTAGAAGTTCCTTGGGTTTGGATGGGTTACCTGCCCTAAAGTGTTTCTGGAAAGTTTTGTTTATCAACAGGAAGGAAGCCAAACCCATTCATGCCTCCCAGACAGGCCGACCTAAGTGATGAGATTTTGTAACGCTCGGTGCCTGGGGTACAAACTGAAGAACTTCACATCTGAATTGGTGAGAGCTGGCGCCAATAACTTTCACTTTTAATTCGCTTGAAACACTTATTTTTGCCTGACTAGAAACCCAGGGTTAAAAAAGAAGTTTCACCGGAAACATGGCCCAGCTTTCTCCCTGGTGCTTTACACATCCGTCATGAACACAAACGGGCTCTGTTGGTGTTTTGAATAAAAAATTAGATGAGGAAATTATCGACTCAGTTTCCACTTTTAAAAAAAAGTTATAAGCAGGTCTGCTATTACCCTTTGTGAGCAGCTCCCAGGGTACATCTTGGTGACTCGAGTGAGTAAGGATGGTTTAGGCCTGAAAATCTTAAAGGCTGGATGTTGTAGGCTGTTTTGAGTTGGAGGAACCAAAACAGAAACCCAACTGACTCTTGAAAATGCCGTGGCTCCATTTCTCTGCCGCCCTCGCAGTGCTGCCTGGCTCCTCGTGCCGGCCTAGCTCTTCATGGCTGCCTCCTTGTGATAACACTGTCTTTCAGTGAACAACGCCTGAGGCTCCCTTGCTCACCGGGAGCATCACCTTGGCTCCTTGATTTCATGGCATTTAAGTTGAAATTTCCATTACTCATAAAGTTTCTTCAATGATAGAAATGGAAAAGCTTTGAGAACAAGTGGTCAGATCTCTCTGGAAATATACATGGACGTTCTCATGGTGGGTGGACCAAAGAAACTTTAAGGATCTCCCTTATTTCCCTGCCTTCATCCCTATTTCTCCACGTGCTCTTACCTCGAGGTGAAAGAGTCTGATGACAGAAAGGGGTTGGGAGAGGAGAAGTTACCTGAGATCACACTGCAGGCTAAGCTAGGCTGAGTGTAATAATCCTGGATTATTGGTTCCCCTCTATTTCTGCTAGGCCGTTGCTTTCAACTACGTGATTTGTGTCCAAGAATGG
The DNA here is from genome assembly GCA_004027025.1 of Myocastor coypus. NCBI lineage: Eukaryota > Metazoa > Chordata > Mammalia > Rodentia > Myocastoridae > Myocastor > Myocastor coypus. Next base: position 68,322 of record PVJA010001287.1, read on the forward strand.
TGACCGCTCCGCTATGAGCCATTTCTTAAAGTCGACACCTGTGGCTACTCATGTTGCTGTTTCTGCTTTTATTGTTACATCAGCGATGGCAATGTCCGCGATCCACACGAGGTAGGGCTCAACTTTGGAGAACTTGAGAGGTTTAAAGCAGTCAGAGTAGACTCAAACTTCAAAATGAATAAAGCATCTTTCAAATTTAACTATAGTTGTTTAATTATTGAGAGAGGGGGGAAAAGAGGTGGAAAGATTCCCAAGAGCTGGTAGATATTTCAGTCACTTCTACCTGTGCGCACTTCCAGGTAAAGGAGTCGGTGGTTGGCAGACTTGCTTCTAGAAGATCACCTGGCATGAATCAGATGGAAGTCTTTGCTAGGTCAGGTAACCCTGTTGGATTTAGCATCGTACTACAAATGTTGAATTTTGGTCTTTTCCTGAGCTAAAAATATGCAGCATGATAGTCTCTTTAAGTTCTAGGTAGCAGGATCAAGCCAGAGTTCCGAGTCAGTGACACGGTAATGCAGAAAACACTTCACATGCTGCACTGCATCGTATTACTGAGCTATAAGGCTGGGGAGGTTAGAAAATTAAAAATATTTTTGGCTTAGGATGTTTTTAGCCTATAATGGCTTTGTTCAGATGTAATCTCCTTATAAGCCCCAAAACATCCGTGCGTAAGCATGTGTGCTTTTCAAGATCCATTTGTAGATGATAGATGATAGATAGACATCCACTGATAGTCTTCCAACATCTAATCTATACTTTTTGTTGATTGACATGGATTCAAAAGTTGACAAATCTTAGATGAATTCTATTCTGCGAATAGATTAATGTAATGTAATTGGTAGCTATCGTGGTCAAACCATAGTAGATTGGTCTGAATTATTAAAATCCTTTTGCATTAATAGCTTATTTGTTTGCTTACTGCAATACTGAAGATTTAACATAGAATTCATGCATATTACATGAGTATTTTATCTTTCAGATACATGTACAGCTTTTTAAAAATTTTATTTTGATACAAAATTCATTTGGAAGAGTTAAAAAATTAAGGTTTACTGAAAATGTTAATGTTTAATTATTTGACCAATCTTACGTACCTGTATCTATTAATCTCAACAGATTTGATGATGAAAATATATAATAGAGCCATTGTTAAATTTTTGTTCTTGTTTTGAAATTCTGTACTATATGTACTCTTGCTTGCTACTCTTTTTCTTTGTTTCTGCTATTTTTACTCTTTAAGGTAAAATTTTAAATATATAAAAAAAATTTACTTTGAGAGAGGATGTCACTGTGTTGGTGTTGAATTTGTAATCCTTCTGATTCAGGCTTCCAAACAGCTGAGATTGCAGGTAGTGGACCACCACACTGCCTTATAAATAACGCATGTAAAATACATGTTTTTAGACTGAGGGAGGTTTGTGTCTCTGTAGCTATACAACATTTGTGTGTGTGTGTGTGTGTGTGTGGTACCGGGCATTGAGCTCAGTAGCTACACAACATTGAAAGGAATCTCACAAAGTGTTGTTGAGATACACGGGAATACTTAAACTTCTCTGAGGATTAATACAGAAGCAACTACAGCCTGGTGGAAAAAGTGCTGTGTGCTCTGAATTCCTGCCCAGCTCTAAGTCTATCATTCTCTAAGGAAGAATAGAGTGGCAACCAGAATATCTGTGTTTCTACCAATAGTCCTCAGAGCTGTACTGTGGATCATCTAAAGAAAACAAGGTAGATTTTTAAAAATTACTTTTTAACAGTTTAAGTAGAGTAGTACCTTTTAGGAGCTTCAATACCAGAGGCAGCATGTTCTCTTGCACCCCATCCTCCCTCTGAGAAGCAGCCTGATCAAGAAGGAAGCCTCCTTTCCTCCCTTGTCTCTTAAATAAACTGGTTTTGACTTTGGAAATATCTCATTTTCCAATGAAAAATGCCTCATACAAGTTAGTTTTATGCAAAGAAGCTTCAGGGCAACGTAGCTAACACTCTGGATCCCAGACAAGGATGGAAAATGGAGAAAGCCAAGCGATGAAAATGGGATAGAAGAGCCAGCGGCGTGGCACCCGTGGAAGGCTGCAAAGGTGGCCCTGAGGATGGGGCCAAGCCAGAGAGAAGGGCTCAATGTAGCAGTGGTTGAATATTTTCTTGCAAAACTGTCTTTACTGAAAAAAAATAGGGAAAAATCATAAAATAGTGGTGAAGGAATTGAGATGGATTCCTGTCTATTCCTTCCAGGGCATGTTGCCACCTAGGGGGAAGGTTGATTCTATACTGTGGGGCTCGTTCCTCTTTGAGTAGCAGCTCCAGCTCTGCAGAGGAAGAAGCTAGCTTGCGGGAACTATGGCTACTCTTCACAGCTATGCAAGAAATTCCACTTCAAGGCAGTGCAAATGGGGATATTTTCAGTGGAGCAATCAGTTCAGGTTGCCATAACAAGATACTCTAGAGTAGGTAGCTCGAACAGCAGAAGTGCAACTCCCATGGTTCTGCAAGCTGGAAGTCGGGGATGGGGCCGCAGCAAGCTCAGGTCCTGGGAAGGACCTCCTCTGTAGCAGATAGGGAGCTGCCTCCTTGCTGTACCCTCCACAGTGGAGGGATAGAGGTAGATCTCTGAGGACGCATCCCCCTGTATCTAGACATTTGTTCCTTCCGATCGGTGCCACACTCAAGTCTGCAGTTAGCCTTCCTTATCTCTGTGAATCCTTATCCTGGCTCTGTCAAAGGCACAGGACAATGAGGGCTCTAACACACGGTTCTGGGAAGGAAGCAACTCAACCCATAGCACTCAGGGAGAAGGCATTTTACCTCTGTTGAAACACCATGTAAGGCAATTATAACATCGCACTGGTGCCTTTGATAACAAATGAGTTAAATAAAATTTGGGGCACTTTCTATATTTATGTACTGCAAAAGTCTTTTTTTTTTTTTTTTAAATAATTTAAGCTTTTTCAAAACCACACTTCATTATTAAATGGAATCCTTTAAGCACTGTTTTAAGATTTATCTTTCCCCAATTCATTGGTTTTGCTGTCTTTCTGTTGGGGGTCAGACAGTGAGCCCCCAAGTGTGGTACCAAGCCATGTAGAACCAAAGGAGCTAAAAAGCAAGATCTGCTCCTTTTCCTCCCGCTTCTCCTCTTCCCAGGATAGGCTGGGGTTCTTTCCTAACTTGGGTCATAGAAACTGGAACTGTTCTCTGCCAAAGACATCCATAAATCCAACAAGTGGAATGTTGGACTTCCCCATATTTTTTAATTTATTTATGTTATGGCCAGCTCAGCCTGCCCTGGGGGTGAGGCTGGTGCAGCATATAGTGCCAGAGATTGAACCGCGGTCCCTGCAGTCGCCTAACCTTGCCTAAACAGGTGCTTTAGACCACTGAGCTATCTCACTGGCCCTTCCCCTTATTTTTATATAATATCTAACCATAAAGAATTCCTTGACATGCCTTGCTTGATAGTAGAAGCTAAGATCCTTGTTCTGCAAAGGGGCATTACCTATATTGAGAGCAAGAATACCACAGAGAAGATTAAAAAAAACCACCTAAATAAATTGGGCATAGTGGTCCTAGCCTACTGTGGAAGCTGAGCCAAGAGAAGTGCCAGCCTGGATGATTTGGGAGTCTCAAAACATAAACAACAAACAAAGAGCAGGTTGCGGAAGAGAGCCAGTACATAAGGCACTGTGTTCGGTCTCCAGCACACAGACCTTAACAGTGAGGTCAACCCCTTGTCCAATCCAACTTCTACACAGCAGTCCTTCTATTGAATCAAAGAGTAAAAGTGGACTCCTTCCGCTGACTCTCTGGATTCTTATTCTTCGGGCTCTCACGTCATGCAAAACTCTGGCCAAACAAATGGGTTATGCTTTTCTCTTGTTAGCCTGTCCTTAGTTGTAGGAATACAGCCCATGACCCTTATGATGGGTAGGGAAAGGCACTGCATATGCTTTATTGAGAAGGCTTACACTGGCTTTTTTCTGTGGTTTGTGGACCAGTGGTCAATCACCAGCATCTGGATTAAAAACCTGAGGTGTAGAAGTCCTAGTGCTGGACTTGGAGGAGGACTCCTACAGGCCCTGTGACAAGTGTAGCTTCACAGTCTGCTGATCATAGTTCCTCCTCCAATACAAAGAAGGGATTGGAAGAAATGCTCCCTACTCACTCTTCCCATCTAGCTATGCGTTTTCTTCTTTGTTTCTGCTTATAAAGGATCGGTTTGCTTCTTCCTGTCTAGAATACCTTAATAAAACTACGCATATATTGCTGGTCTCTGTCTTCGCCATGCTTGCTAGGTGAGGCTGCTTGGGAAGATTGTTTTCTCTCTTCTCATCTCCTATTCCTTCACACAGCTGCTCCCCGACCCCTCAAGGAGGCATCAAACCCTTTGTGTTCAGGTTTATCCATCTGTGAAGTGTGAGGCTTGGTGTCCGCCCGCCTCCCGAGGGTAGGCTGCGTCAGACATCGTTCACTATGCCAGGCATTATCTTCAAACCAAGTTTGGCATTTCCTTCCTTTCCCACCTTGATCGTGATTTAATCCTAACTTCTAGGGGGACAGGCTCATCTTTTCGCAATTTGTCAGCGTTTCTAATCCTGCTGTAACATAACTTCAGGCTGTGGTGATGCTAATGATATCATTGGAAATGACCTAGGTCCCACAGAAATCTTTACAAAAGTGAGCTGTAGGGCCGGCGAGATGGCTCAGTGGTCTAGAACACCTGCTTAGGCAAGCCCAGGGGCCTCGGCTCCATCCCTGGCACCACACGCTGCACCCGCCCCACCCCCAGGGCAGGCTGAGCTGGCCACCGTTGCCACTATCATCGCCATCACCATCATCAAAAGTGAGCTGGAGTAGAAAATAAAAGAGTTCACCCCTCAGAGTCCCCAAAACAAAAACAAAGCAAAATGCCACAAAAGGCCCCAACCCACAGCAGCAATATAGGAAAATGGTCCTATCCAAATAAAAGATCTTATGTAAGACAGAGTGGCCAGAACACAGGACGCTCAGTTAAATGTGAACATCGGATAAATGCAGAGTGAGTTCTTAGTATAAGCATGTCTCACCCCAGAAACCTGTATTATGTCCATCCTAAATATTCTGTGGTTGTGTGTCTGATGTCCAAGTTGAACTGAAGGCAGACTGACAGGTGTTCCATCCAACAAGCCAAGAAAAGCTGACTTTCCTTTTTAGGAATTTTACCTGAGGTAAACTGAGGCTCAAGAGTGCAGCTGGGCCTTTCTCGGCTCTTGTGTTCTAAATAAATTATCCATGGGGAAGAGCTGAAAAATCTCCCCAAAGTTTTACTGTGGAAAAAAAAAATGTGAAGAATACTAGATTCTGTCAGGCCAAACTTGCGATCCTTGCAAATTTGGTCGTAGAAAATGTGGCAAGTCCTGAGAAGTTGCATATCTTCTGAGATTAACAGACACAACAGAAGAGATTTCTAAAGGTTGTAAAAGCTGTAGTCGTTCAGGGATGCTGGAGACAGTACTGACGCACGGGGAATGGATGGAGGATTTGGGGGAAATCCTTCAACTCTACAGTGTTCAGTGGCCAAGACAAGGCTGCCGAACAGTAGGCACAATCTTTGGGGGTGACAGTCACATCCCAGAAGTCCTCCAGAAGGTGTCCAGCCACACCACTGCACGGGCACTGCTCACACCATCCCAGAATATGGGCCTGACTCTTACTATCTCTTCTAGTTGTAACCAGGGAGGAGGCCAGAATGTGCCCTTTTGGTGCCAGGACTGTGTGCAGCTGTGTATTCTGAGGATCTGCAAGCTTGGAGGAGCTCTGAAAGCAAGAACAGAAGTTACCCTTTTATAGAAGAAACCCACATCCATCTATCCCAGCAATCTCCCAGCCAGTGTGTCTGTGGACCAAGAAGACACTGGTGATCGAGTCATTCACCAACAATGCAGGCCTGAGTTAAATCAGGTAGCAAATCTAGCCCCACTTATTGCACCGTTCCTGCCTATCTTCCCACAACTGTCCTTCCTCCACATACATCTTCCTTTACGTCAGCAGAGAATTGTATCTAAGCCTCAATTCAGATTTAGTCCCCAGAGATGTACTCATTTCCACAGTATCTCCCACGGTCCTTACTCTAGGCATGAAAGCTGCATGCATTTAGCAGACACTGTGACCTTTGATCTTTCCCAGGCTAGCAGCGTGTGAGGCAAGTGTCTCTTCTCTTCAGCAGCAGCAGCATCAGCTGGCCAAGGAATCACAGACAAGGGCTTTGCATTAGATGATTTGGGCCAATTACAGAGAAAGGGAAGGGGAGGCATAACCTGAATGTTGAGCACATCTAAGCCAGTGCAGACTCAATATGATGCTTGGTTGGTTAGATGTGTCCAGTGCATTTTCAAGTAAAGATATTTTCAACTTACAAATGGGTTTACAGGGCTGTAAGTTGTACAATTGTAAGTTGAGGAGCATCTGGATAATACATGTAGTATATATGCTAATGAGCCTCTTTTTGCTCTTCTGTCTTTTTAAAATAAATATTTATTTGTTAAATTTATTATTATCATTATTTTTCTTTTTTTTTTGTCTTTTTGAGACAGGGTCTCGCTATGCAGTTCAGGCCGGCCTCGAGCTCACTTTTGTAGCTCAGGCTGGTCTTAAACTTGCACCAATCCTCCTGCCTCAGCCTCCCGAGTGCTGGGATTACAGGCGTGAGCCACCACGCGTGGCTTATTTATTAAATTTAACAATGGTTATATTACATATTTTCATCATCGGATCAGTTTAGATTAATAGATATAGGTATATAAGATCCATCAAACAACTAAACATTAACACTTTCAACAACTTCTCTTATCACTCTGTCTTCTGTTGCAGAATACTGTCCCAAGTAAGAATGATGAAAGTAGCAGGGAAATTATGTTAGTTTCCTTATGAGGCTATAGCATATGGAATTCATCCATCAGGGTGAAGATTAGAGAATTTGTTCTTTGATTGCTTTTCATACACAAAAGTGACTTCTCTAATGACTGTCAAGAAACAAAGTCACACACTGTCACCATTTTTGCTCTCATACCTTTATCGGCCAGTGGGCATTACAGCCCTGCTCATTTGCTAGATAAAATGATAATGTACTGGTGAGCTACTTAACAAACAATCCAACTGAAAGGAACTTAATTGGGTACTGTGGGCTTTACTATTTCACATAGCACAAGTTCAGAGAAAGTGTGGAACCAAGATAGGTCAGGTCAGTTAGCTCAATGACCTTAGCAAGTAGCTGGGTGTGTCTTAGCGTCTTGGTAACAGCTCTTCATGGCTACATAGTGGCTGAATCCATTAGAAGTTTGTCCAATTGAAAACGGGATCTCTCCCCTTCCTCAGGTCTTCCTGTGTTAGAGGGGAAATTAGGTCCAGAAAACCTTAGAAGAGACTTCCTGTAAGCAATCACTGGCCAACACTGGATCATATGTCCACATCTACACTAATAAGGGAAATTAGACCACAATGGTTGCTTCTATCAGTTGTCCTGGAAGTCCATTCCCAGACTAGCTGGAGCCTACTTAGAAATGCGATTCTTAAACCTCACTGCACACACAGAAAAAGAAATGCCAGGTGTCGTGCCAGCAAACAATGTTCCAATTACTTTCCAATTACTTCTCGTGTACTCCAAGGTTTGAGATGGTTGGCTTAGACCATTATTGTTTAACCTCTAGAGCCAACGAAGGATCCACCCTTGTTGATTACCTAAATAAAAACAGAAACACTGGAGCAAAACTGGATCTTTGTTTCAAAAAAGTCAGAGAGTATGTATCTGGTAGATAAGCCACAATAATACCTTCTGCAGTATCCCTTTGTTTTTATTTTGGATTTTTTTGTCTGTTTTGTTTGTTTGTTTTTTGTTGCCTAACTTCCTAACTTCCATCTATCTCTCTCCTATTGCTGGTACACCAGGTACTCCCACACTTTACAGGACCTTCATTTCCAATGACATTTCCCCTTGCGTATGGGTGACCTCCCGCTCAGTTTCGTTCTAACTCCACTACACTCCATTGCATGCCGCCCAGTGCTGTCACTAGTGTGTTCAATCTCCAAGCTGATTCTGTCACTTCAAATGCTGATTATAAGTCTCTGCACCTTGGTCTTCTCTCATTTTCCAGAGTGAAAATTCCTGTCTTTCATTAGCTTCATTTTAATTATTGCCATCCTGATATCATTGCTCAGGAAATAATCTCTATTATTTCATTAAAAAATAAATGACGATGATGATGATGATGATGATGATGATGATGTCTTCAACATTTTTCAAGAAACTCAACTTTGGGGACAGTGAGATAGTTCAGTGGTCTAAAGCACTTGCTTAGGCAAGCTTGGCCAACCACAGGGACTGAGGTTCAATCCCTGGCACCACATGCTGTGCCAGCCTCACCCCCAGGGCAGGCTGGGCTAGCCATAACACGAAGAAAGAAAGAGAGAGAGAGAAAGAGAGAGAGAGAGAGAGAGAGAGAGAGAGTGAGAGAAAGAAAGAAAGAAAGAAAGAAAGAAAGAAAGAAAGAAAGAAAGAAAGAAAGAAAGAAAGAAAGTTTAAAAAAAAACCCAACTTCTCTGCCTCCGGCCTGTCCTTGCTCTTGAAAACCCATACCCACACCCTTGTAAGCATGTCCTTACCCCTCAGTGCACTGCCCAAATAGTTCTTCCTAAGCTTGGCTGCAACATCTTTATACCTGTTATACTGGCCTTCAGGTGACATTTTTTAGTTCTTATCTGTGTGACTTCCCAGTAGCATATGACACTATGGGCTTCAGTCCTGCCATTCTCTTCCACTTCAGTATGAGTAACGGAAGTTCCTGGATTTCTTCCTTGATTACCTCATTCTTCAAGCTCTGCTCATGCACTGATGACCTTCAACATTGTGACATCTATTTGGATGATTTTACTCACTTCCTAATTCTGCCTATTGGTTGTGAAAAGAAGACCTGCAAATTTCCTACGGGGATGGAGTACACAGCCGGCCACCTGTCAGGCATCTTTGCAGCCCAGCAGCCTTTCACACAGCATCTCCAACATTGACGGCCAGAGCTACTTCTCTAGCGCTTGGCCTAGTTATTGAGCCAGAGATGCACTCTAAGTTCTCCCATCTCACTGCCTACACTCAGTTGCTGCCTGTGGTAGATATAGTGGTGGATACTCTCTTGCTTAGCATCTATCCCACCCTTCTACTGTGTGCACAAAGTCTTGATACCAAAAAGATAATGGCACTTCCCCGACGCCTTGAAAGCTGGATCTAATCGTAAATCAGGAAGCATAAGCCAGACATACCTGTGTGAGGCTTGGACAAGAACTGAATTTAGAAAGGAGAGAGGTGGGATGCTAGTGGTGCTGGCGTGCACAGAACCTGACACTGTAGCTGCTACAGGTCAGTCATACGGTTTGTGTTTTTTCAAGAGGGAAAGCTCCTTCTTTGGCAGCCCAGTTCTGCTGTGTGACCATAGAATTTTATTTTATTTTATTTTTTGCTAAAATTCTGCCTAGAATGTCATTGTTCAGTGGTTCTAGCTTGTCTCAGCTGCTCTTCTCTCGTTACTGGGACAAATACCCATCACTCAAAATCAAGGAAGGAAAGATTTGCTTAGCTCAGAGTCGCTGAAGGTTTCAGTCCATACCCAACTGGCTCCAAGGCAAAGTGGCACATGGCAGGGCGTAACCTTTCCTGGCGGTGGCAAAGAACAAGAGCAAAAGGGAGGAGCAGCAGCAACAACGGCTACAGAGAGCAAGTCTGTCTCCCCTAAGTCACATTCAGGCTATCCGCCCCAGGCTGGATGTGACACACCCATAGTCGCAGCAGTACTCAGACCCATAATCCCAGCCTTGGATCATAAATTAATCACAAAATATAAAACTATGCCTCAGTGATGACTGCATGAGGCTTTGGGGGGGATAAATACACATGCACCATAGCACAGACATTCCACAGACCGTTTATTCCCCTTTCTTTTTAAAACTGTTAGATTTTGTTCTCTAGAGCTGAACACTAATAAATATAGCTATAAAATAATACGTGCACTTAGTCTTAGCAATATATGCAATTGTCTCATGCCTACCCATGGTCCTAGTTCACACCACCACTGTCTGTGGTCTGCTCTATCGTCTGGGCCTTCTAATTGGAAAAGCTCATCCTATCTGCTCCTGTGCTTAGAGTCCTTCAAGAGGCTTCATCACGTGGCATTAGACCCCAGAGCCTCTGGAGCAGGTAGGTTCTTTTCCTCTGTTCCTGTCCCTTTATCTATCTTTCTGTCTCTCCAATCTTACTCTCTGTTATGTTCTGTGTCTAGCTGTCCCCCCAAAGGCTCATGCAGTCACAGGATGGCTTCTGGAATTTGTGATTAACTCCGGATCCAATGCTGGAATTATCTGTGTGAGTGCTCACCCTGCCCTGGGGAGGACAGGCCATGTACAAATGTAAGGAGGACCGACAGGCGGGCGAGCTGCAGGCTGCCGCTGCCCCTCCCTTTGCTCTTTGCTGTCTTCCACCACATGAACTGCCACCCTCTGCCATGTGCCCCTCTGCCTTGGAGCCAGCTGAGCATGAACTGAAATCTTCACTGACTGCGAACTAAATAAACTTTTCCTTCACCTTGGGTGCTGGGTATCTTGTCCCAGCAATGAGAGAAAAGCAACTGAGATAGTCTCTGTCACGTTTCGCTTCTCCATTCATCAGGCTACGGTTGGCCCCACAGGCTGCCTCTTGCATCCCACCTCGCAAACAACGAAGGTCTGTAAGACGTAGCTCTAACATTTCCTTTTCTGCAAATGCTCTCTGGACTCCTCACATGGGAGCAGACCTTCCTGGTCTGCACACTGCACTGTTACCTCTATGCTTCCCTCTCTGCCTGGAGCCTTTCCCTAGTGCTGGAGCCAGGCATGTCTTCTCACGAGGGATGTCTCATGTTGACACAGCTCTACATTCCTATGCCCATGCAGAAGGCAGTCCACACAACCGTGATGCCTTTACTAAATAGTTCACCAGTGAAAATACATGAGAACTAGAAAAGCAGAATGTGGCCTTCACTATCAGCAAGTATTTGTCAAGTACCTACATGCTTCATCCGTTAGATTCAAGGAAAGGACTTCCTTACAGTCTCTTTGGGGAGACAATGAAAAACAGATAAAATATAAAAAAAAATGAACACCCTAGAAGCAACGGATAGTAAGGGACCAAAAGAGATGAGACTCTGGGATCTATAAACAGAATTTTGGCTTAGATGGGACCAAATCAAGCCCAAGAGAAGTGCACTCATGAGCGGACACAGCTGCTGTCTGTCTCTCTTGCTCATCTACTGGTGAGAAGTATTAATTCTCAGCATTTAAAACTTCACATAGAAAGAAGCTTTGTGTAAAGCTCTATACTTTGCAAGCTGGTTGCTCTCTGTGGAGCTAACGTTTCCCATAGCTACTGAGGTCCCTAGGAATCCAATTCTTGGTAGGTTCCTTGCCAAAGGCTGCAGCCCCTCCTCTCTGTCCCCACAGAGGACACACTTTCTTCAGCACTTTAGCTCTTTGGTGACTGATGCTGTCCTGGCATCAGAATTGAGCTCCCTCCCTGATTCTCCACATCTGAGGTATTCAGACTAGAACAGCCCTGGTGGGGCTTCTCCGTGGTGCCCCGGCACGGGTGGAGCAAGCGCCGGCCCTCACTGTGCAGCTAATGCTTCCCATTACTACTGAGCACCCTGAGTTCCAGGATGTGCTTCATGCTGGGGAACAAGAGCCAGAGATCGTGCTCTCCCTGCTTTCAGGGCTGACAGGCCAGTGAGGGGAGTCTGGTCTGCCCAGAAACACCTCCACAGGCCCCTCTGTCTTCTGCACTTGCCTAGGGCAACTCCTCTGGCTGCTCTCAGCTGCAGGGCCTTCTTCACATTTATTCCCAGCACCTGCTCCTCCTATGGCTGTCAGAAGTATTTGTCTACCTGGACTGTAAGGATTTCAAGTGACAAGATTCATCGCTGCTGACCTTCTTGGTATCTAGCACAGTGGCTAGCAGAAAACAGATGCAGCTTATGTCTTCTGAATGGATGTGACTTTCGTCCAAGTGACACTCGGCGACTTCCCCAATGAGAATATTTGACATAGCCAGGAGCTATCCCCTTTGCTGTTGGGGACACTCAAGTCCTAAGAGAAGCCTAGTGAACATGTAGACTCTGAAAGCATTTCTGCTTTCAGATCTCCCTCCTGTGTGAAACGCTTTGGGAAGAGTAAACAGAGCTCCCTGTAAACAGCTCTGTTGTGTTATCCCTGATCTAAAGCTAAAGAATAACTTGTGTGTAGGAATTCCCAAATGCAGATTTCTGTGGCTAATTTGTGGTCCACCAACCACTAAAGCCCAGGACTCAATATTTTGGATACAAATACCCACAAAACTCTCAGAATGTTACGGCTTATAGCTAGATGTCCCCCCATGGCCTCTTGCTGTCCTGGGTGGGGTCTTGGGGAGGTGATTTGATCATGAGGCTGTGACCATCATGGCTAGACTAACCCAGTGATGAACTAACAGCTAAATGTGATTTGGGAGCTGAAGCCTGTTTGCAGGAGGCGGTCCCTGGGGATGCGGCCTGGCAGGGTCTTTCTCTGCTCCCTGTTGCCCTGCCATGAGCTATTGCTCCTCTGCCAGGCCCCTCTGCCACGGTGCCCTGCCTTGGAGCCAGCCAACTCTGGACAGAAACCTCCACGAACTGTGAGCCAACATAAACCTTTTCTCCTCAGAGTTTGGGGTGTTGGGTTTAGAGTCTTAGCAACAAGAAGGTAATTAAGACGTGGAACGTTTAAAAAAATGATGTCAGTTTCCTAGGCTGCAGAGAGCCTGAGAGGAGGCCCCAGCAGCCTGCTGGAGACCCGACCACACCATGCACTAGTCCTGGGTGAGCTTCAAGTCCTGACCTTGGGGCAGCAAAAGCCCACGTGTGTCCCTCTCCTGCTACTCCCTGGGCCCTGCAGATAAGGAACAGTAGCACCCACATCTTCTCCCAGCCTCCTGGCACCAAGATGGTTCCTTTAGTACAAGACACAGTTTGAGTTCTAAATTCCTGTTAATAAAAATATACATAAATGGAGGATAGAATAAAACTGAGCACAAAGACACCAGAGGCACAAGCACTTTTTCTGTTGAAAAGGGAATACAAAAAGAGTCCTTGGCATTTGTTTCCTTTTCTTTCCCTTTTCTGTGGCACTGGGGATTGCGCCCCCAGACTCCCCACGTTTGCTAGGCCACCCCCCCCCCCCGAGCTGCACCACCCAACCTTTTGTTTTACAAAAATGATTTATGTGGAGAGAAGGTCTTGCTTAGCTGCCAGAGCTGGCCTTGAACTTGGACCCTCCTGCCTGAGCCCCTCAAGTAGGGGAGATGACAGGTGTGGGCCCACGATGCTGACACAATATTTTTGAAGCTTCCTCTTTTTCTCTTCTTTTTACTCCAAACACAGCATAAATGTCGAACTCTAAATATTAAATCGATGAGAGTGGCTAAGACGGCAGGTACACACTGCCCAGAACCTGGTTTTCAGTTGTGCAGCTCAACCCTGCTTCACCACTGTAAGCCAGGATCCACAGAACATTTTGCTGTTGTGGTGGGGATGGCCAGAGCCAGTTTTCAGATTCTCTGCCTGTCCCAGGGCTTACTTGCGGTTTAATAAATGAAGGAGACCAAGTTAGCACTTCCTCTGAGAGGTAGAAGCATCCTGGACCCCACGATGTTTCCAAAAAAAAATCCTTCGAGCCCAGCACATCACCTGTCACCCAGCCAGCAGTGGGCTGTGCCTACTGCCCTCCCGATAGCGGCCCACCCAGCCCAGGACTGGGTCCAAAGAGCTGGGCTTCAGGATGAAACGTCAGCGGCAGCCGAGCTCTGCTCGCTGTTCTTCTGGCCCCGTAGGAGCCGCACAGAGAGACGCCCAAGGTCCGGGCCCAGCACCCCTACCACACTGGGGACAGGTCTGGAGGCGCCTGTGTCCTCCCAGGCTGAAAGCCTTGTCTGTCCTCAGGCCCCGACAGAGCTGCTTTGAAGGCCTCCCACCCTCGGGGTCACCTGCTGGCTGCCCGGCCGAGAGGTCAGCTTCAGCCCGGGAAGGAGCAAGGGAGGCAGGCACGGGTCTGTCCATAAAAGGATCTCTTTGAGGTCGGGAAGAAGAAAGCGGCGCGCGCCGCGTTCCCAGCTGGAGCCCTGGCAGCGGCTGCCTGAGAACAGGGCTGTGAACAGTGCGCGCTGGAGGCCGGCCAAGCCAGCAGCCAGACGTTTTTCACAGGACCCGGAGCTGCCACCGCCTGGCCCAGTGGACAGGGAAGTCAGGGCAGTCATCCACCTCCTGGCCTCCCAGGGCAGCTGCTGAGCAGCTCAGCGCTGCGTCCACCCATGGCAACAGCACCAACGGAGCCACCAAGGCTGAAAGACAGAACCAGCCTCACACAGCCCAGCCCTGGGAGGAACTGATCCAGGCGAGGACCACGCTTGTGCTGCCTTCTCTCCGGCTCACTGCCTGTGGTGAGAAGCTAGAGGCCCACCCCCATAAACACACACACACGCGCACACACACACACACACACACACAGGTATGCACACGCACACTCACACAGCACATACATGCATGCACACACGTGTGCACACATACTCACATACAGGTACATGCACATGTGTGCACATACGCATATACACACACCCCATGCACACTCACATACACATGTGCACACACACATATGTACACACGTGCACACACACATATGCATACACACGCATTCCCCTTTCTCTTCACAGACCTGCCCTGTCTCATGCAGCAGCAGGCCCATGCCCTGGCGAGCTCTAGCCTCCGTCCTAGACCTCTAGAGGCTCCAGGCACCTCCCAGTGAGCTGCCCCGGGTACTAGGCTCACAGTAAGCCAAGTTGGGGCCCGGGGGTGGCTGTGGGCAGTGTGGGGGTGCAAGACAGCTGTGGGAAGACCTCTCCAGCAAGGGTTAGAGGGCCACCTGTCCTCTGTGGTGTCCAAAAGCCTCCTGCACCGACAGACGACCCCCTCCCTTGGAGCCGACTGGGCCGGATATTCCCCCCCCCCCCTGAGACAAGCAAACAGGCTCCTGGCCTTTTTGTCTCTCCAGAGCCGGAGGCGATCCTCCTGCCGCGGCTTGTCTGGGTACCCCGGGGATCCTTCCTTCTCACCCTCTGCCACTCTGCCTACTACAGTTGCCTCGCTGGGGCCAGGAACTTCCTGGGTGGCTATAGCCAGGCCTTGGAGCACAGCAGGACAGTGGTGAGCCCCGCAGTGCCCTGCACCCCCTGGCCGAGCTTGCGCAGTTCTCTTGTCCCTGTGCTGACGCCCAGCCTCCGAGAAGCAGCACCAGCGAATGCGCCTTGACTCACTCTAATTGGCAGTGCCATTTGAACCATGACACTGGGCGACAAACCTCTGCAGGAAGACCCAGGGGAAACAAAAGAGCCCCCGGCGTCACCCGCCAGCCCGGCCTCCTGCAGCACCGCGTCTTTATTAAATTCCCTGTGTGCTCTTTCAGAATCCGCACATGTTCTTATTGTTGTTTATTTAAGCGCAGAGCGGTCTGGAGTCCCGGCTCCTGCTCATCAGAGCCGATGATCCCAGGGCCTGTTTAGCTGCCGCTGGGATGCTATTTGAGAGAACCACATCTGAGGCCGCTGGTGCTGGTAAAGCATCTCTTTAGTTAAATAATGCAAGACAGCACATTTGGGGAGGCAGAAGGCATGCGGTGGCAGCTCAGAAGGAAGAAAAGACGAACAGACCGCTGGCTCTGGTGGGAACCAGGGTGGTATGTGGCGTCCCTCACATAGAGACAAAAATCCCAGCAAATTACCATAATGCCAAACAGAGGGCCAAGACAGACTTAATGGAACCGCATCCCTCCTTTGTCCCCCAGTGCAATTAAGTGAAAAATCACAGTTATTTTCTTTTGCTGTGTTCAGTCCAGAGCATGAAAGATGGGCTTGTTTGCCCCTAAAAGCATTGTAAAAATTCCCAGGTGAATTGTGCAGAGGATCTCTAGGTCTGCAGCCCCCGTCCTGAGATGTCTGTGTTTCCTTTCAGGACCTGTTTCCTGTCACGCTCTTCTGCACTAGCTGCTTCTTCCAGCTCTCTGCCAGGCCGGAGTCTCTGAGCTAGTTCTCCGCATCTACCCTAGAAGCCCGGGGTCTTCCTGGCAAGGCCATCTCCAGGGTGGAGGGTCTCAGACTGCTGCTCAGTGCTTTCCAACTCTGTTCTGGGGTGGGTGCTAAAAGAATGGACGATGGGCCTCACCTTGCAGCCCCACAGACTTGCGTGGCTGTGCGGTGCCCGCAGGACAAGGGTCCCTTTACGTGCCTGGCTGTGTGTGAGGCCCCTCACCAGCAGCAGTGCTGTTCTTTGCTGCTTGTACCTTCCAAGCGCTAGGATTACAGGCGTGCTCCATGACGCCTGGTCTCCATCTCCGGCTCAGCGTGCTCCTGAGCTGGCAGGTGAGGGAGGCAGGGCCAGGAACTGAACCCTGGGCTCTGCGCTTCCTAAGTAAGGGCTTAATTCACTGAGCTATACCGCTGGCCCCAGCAGTGCTGTTCTGCATGGAGCCTCCTAGAGCTGACAGCACTTGGACTTTTCTGTGCTTAGAAGAGTGCAGCCATTTTGTTTGTTTGTTGTTTGCTTTTTAAAGCATCCTGCAGGCCCCAAGGATATTTTCAGCTCAGGGACGACTTCTCAGCCTCCCCTGAGCTTGATCTATGGAGAGCATTTTTTTGGGGGGGCGGGGGCCGGGCAGGACCGGGGTTCAAACTCACGACCTTGCACTTGCCAGGCAGGCACTTGTGCCACAGAGCTATCTCCCCAGGCACCTTCCTCTCCCTCCCTCTCTCCCTCTGTGGGCTTCTAGACTGGACAGTGGCTTCACAGGCAAAAGGGGAGCAAAGGAGAGGGCAGGCCACGGGTATGACACCCAGCTTGCTCTAAGCCAGCTTCCTGGCTCTTCTCTCTGTGTCTTTGAATGTGAATTTGAGCGCGACCTGCAGAGATGCCAGGAAGCTGCCCCAGGCACTACGACAGGGAGCACAGGCTCCTCTGTGAGAAACAGCATGTGTTTGAGCTGATGAGGGAAAGGCCTAGTGAAATGCCCTGACCTACGCAGGGAACCAATGTTTCACAGAAGTGAGAAACCATCTTTGAAAGGCTCCGTGTTCTGCCTCTGATGATGAAGCTCCGAAGATTGACTTTGGACCCAGGCACTCACACTGGTGACCCACAAGCAGCACAGGACGCGTGAAGAGCCAGATGGGTGCAGGCTCCCCTCCAGTTCTCCAAGGGGGAATAATACATAGTATGTTTCTCCAAACAAAGCCTTGTGTTATAAAGCTCTGGGGTGGTCTTCATCAAAACAATCGAGATGACTTTGGGACATAGTAAAACCTAAAAGAAAAGAAACCAAATAAAATCTGGAGGATCATTACATGGCAAGAAGACTGGGAATTCCAGAGCTGTGACCCCTGGCCGTTCCAGATTCCATCCCCTGTCCTGGAGACCCCGAGTCCTGTATAATAATATCTCTGTGGGGTGCTCTGGTCAGACTCTCATAGTCGATTATGAATCCAGTTTGCTCCAGAAATGTTTGCTTGGGGACCTTCTGATTTGTTGCTCTGTGCTCAATGTTACAGGAGTCATAAAGGGTGGCAATTGTTAGCTAATAAGTATTGAATTACAAGTCATGGCTATCTATCTATGTATATCTATATATCTATATATCTATATATCTATATATCTATATATCTATATATAGATATATATATAGATATATTTCTCACTGCCACTTTCAAGAAAAGATTTTGTTGATATTCTGATTTCCACCTAAAAGTCTGTGGTGGGGGGACCCAGATTTGGATCGGCTAGCTTGCCCCAGAACACAGACTCACGAAGGGCTTTCTCTGGGGTTCTGATTCAGAAGCTCTGGCCTTAGAGGTCATATTTGCCCACCAACTGCCACTTGTGACTGCACAAGCAGCCGTGAAGAAGGCACCAGTCACCAAGGGGCTGCAGGTCACAGAGCATGCAGATGCAAGCCACTGAGCTGCTTGCAGCGAAAGCCCAGGGGCGAAAGGCCAGAGTGCCCAGGCTTGAGGTCATCAGAGTGCGTGGAGGGCGGGACAGCGCACTTTGGCTACACCTCCTGTCTCAGCTCAGTGGGCATGAGGCAGCAGAGCTGTGACTGGCTGCTTTTCCTTTGCTCTTGCCAGTGCCCTTGGAGCTTTTCACTCCCCTTCTCCAGCTTGTGACCCAGACACTGGGAATGACTCCTGAGCTCCGAGCAGTGCCAGCTCCTCGGCATGCTGCCCTCATTGCCAGGCAGGAGGGCAGGCACCTTCCTCTCCTTCCCTGGGCTTCTAGACTGGACAGTGGCTTCGCAGGCAAAAGTGGAGCAAAGGAGAGGCCACAGACAGGACATGGCAGGACGGTGGCAGCTTGGTCCTCCCTGGGCAGAGAAACAAAAGCAGCAGCAGAGACAGCGAGTTGGGCTGAGTGTGGGCCCAAGAGGACGACAGGTGGGGCTGAGGGCGTGACGTGCACGGGGACCAGGCTGGGGTGGGCAGGGGCTTCACTGCTCTGTGTGGGGCCCATCTACAGAGGCTCAGGCTACAGCCAGAACTGAAGATTGACCAACTTTAACAGAATGTGAAGGACGCCTCCAGAGGCAGGAATGGCACACATATTCCGGCACTTCCACAGGCCCTGCCTGCGGCCCTTTACTGCTGTGGGTTCTTTGCTGTTGATGCAGGGTTCCAGTATCCCCTTGGGGAGTGCTAGAGGCCATCACGTGGGGGTTGGGTGAGCTTGCCGGCACCATGGAAATAAATTATGTCTTCAGATATTGCTGCTCCGGAGTTGTGGCTGTGGTAACGATGGCCTTGGCTTTATCGCTCAGTATCCCGGAAACAGCTCTCTTCAGCTGCAAGGGTTTATGTGGCGTTTGAACAAGTGCATTGTCCTATTGCTGAATGCATGGAAAGGAGTGTTGAATCTCATTTTCTCTTTAGCTCAGAGCTCTAGTATGCAACACTCGTGCATTTGGGGAGCTAGTTAATGTGTGTGTGTGTGTGTGTGTTCGGAAAGGGTCGACAGGGTGTTCAGTGTCTCAGATCGGACTCATAGTGATCCGCCTGTCTACAGCCTCCCGAGAGCTGGGATTACAGGCGTGCACCACCACACCCGGTCTCAATTGCCATCTCAGCACTCTGCAGGGGCAGGAGCAACACGGACATGAAGTTAACTTTTTCTGTTTTTTCATTTGGGAAGCTAGTGCTTCACCAATACTGTTTGTAGCATATATGGATATGTATTGCGGTTGAGAAAAACGTGATGTTTAAATTGTTAAAAGGTTGTTACGCTAAAACACACACTCCCACTAATCTCAAAGCCCTCTCGCTTGCTGCGGACGCATTCTTCGCTTGCAGCACTGTGCTTGCCCCTTGCTGAAGCAGGTCTGGAGGTCCTCTGTCATAAGAGTCCTTACAAAGTCAATCTAAAACAAAAGGCAAATTCCTGCACCGGTGCTGTCCCCAGCAAAGGCAGCTCTTCCTCTACCTCATTCACTAGATCTGGTACCATGTGGCTTCCGGCTCTTCCCCAGAGTCAAAAGCATCATAATAGGTAAGGACTGGGCTGGCCAAATAGCTCAGTGGATTAAAGCACTTGCACGCAGGTGCAGAGGCCGGGGGTTTGATCTCCAGGCCTATTGTGCTGGTCCCGCCCCCAGGGTACACTGAGACAGCAATTGAGACTGGGCAGGGGCGTGCGCGCCTATAACCCCAGCTGCTGGGAGGCTGTGAGCGGGCAGATCACTGTGAATCCGAGCTAGTAGTGAGACCCTGAATACCCTGTAGACCCTCCAAATAACAGGTAAGTGCTGAGAATTGGTTCAGGACATGAAGGCAATCAGAACAGCACAGCTAAACATGCGGGAAGATAGACTTTCAGGACTGCTTCAGAAAATGACAAAAATATGCATGCCCAGTGCCCAGGGGAGCACTCTGCAGGGACTTAGTGGTCACAGGTCCCTGGCTGCAGTACATTTTAAAAAATTAAAACCTAGTTTTGCATCAAACCCTGTAAATGTGTAAGCTACAGTCTCAGACAACATAGTCCGGAGAGATGCTGGCCTCAGGAGCAGCTGGCTCAGTGACTCGACTGCACTGCGTGACACTCAGGTCCCTCTGAGTCCCCATTTTGCTATCACTTACACCCTGAGGGTGGCTCTCCTCCAGGCCATGGTGTGGCCACGAGCAGCCGCCAGGGCTGACACATCCCCCCTGACACTAGCTCAGATGGAAGGAGTCAGACTTTGTTTTCTTTCGGAAGATTCAAGTCCGCCTCCTCTGGAGTCTTCCTGAGCCACAGTAGCTTAGACCTGCCTGTCTCAGAACTTAGCACTGGCAAGAGGATGACTGGGCTCAGCTACAGCACATGTGCCCCAGAGGCTTTGGAATAAAGGGCTTCGCTTGGTATTTTTGTACCTCGCATCTCTCCTTCCAAAAGATTTTTCCTGGGAACCAACTGTGCCACCAGCTCCCCTCCACATCAAGCTCACCATCTGGCAGTGGAGGAAGATAACAGCCCCAGGACTAATCTGTCGCAGCACGCAGTGGAAGAAGTCTCCTACAGAGGTCATGTTGTATTCATGGTCCAGGGAAAGTTCTCAGTTAGGTATGTATGAAAAGGAAAGACACTGTGTGAGTAGAAATAGGAAATAAGCTAGGGAAAATCAAGAGTTTTTCAGTGTCTAATGCAGCAGAAAGGTAAATGAAGCCGTCAGTGATGGTTTATAAAAGACTTAACTTAACGCAGTAAGTTTTAAATAGCACATAGAAAAGAAGTGTGAAGGGTCAGGTAGCTTCCCTAAGGGCAGGGTAAGAAGGGGCTGAATCGGGTTAGATCCCAGAAAGGCAGCTCCCAAACACACCCTTGCTTGCCACACTTGACGTGGTGACTGGATTCTGGAAATAGAAAACGGTATCCATAAAAGAGGGGTCAACAGACAGAGCAAGGCGGGGTGACACCACCGCAGACTGGGAGGGTAGGGGCCCCAAACAGTGATGAGGAGAACTCTGTGGCTCAGTGGCGGCCGCGCAATTGCCATGTTGCCTTTCGTGCGTGGCCAGTCCTTCAGTGGCAGCTATTTCTGAGGCCGCCTATCTGTTCTTCGCTGAGGCAAGTTTCACAGCTGTCCTGCAATGCCCCAGCTTCTGTCAGGTCCAAGTATTGGCATCTCTTTCCACTCTGACCACTCTTCATGGTACCTCAAGCTCCCGCAGGGCCACAAGGTCCTGTCCTGTGGACATTTGAGACAGACTCCATAGCCAAGCAGGGGTCGTTAGTGGCTGAGTTCCATGCTTGCAACTTTTAGCTCAGTGGCTTATAATTCTGACCATACAAAGGGATCAGTAAGGATTTTTGCATGAGTGGTCACTAACGGTCAATAACCCAGCCCCAGACAGCATGCATGTGAGCCTCCAGAGATATAGCCAAGATGGTGCTGGGTTGTTTTGTTTTTTTTTAAGCTGTTCACATCAATCCATCCAATCAGACTGGCCCTTTGCCCAGAACTACCTAGTAGGAGCTATAGCTCCAGCCTCAGATTTTCTATTAGATGCTGTGCTTCCAGGACTTGAAGAGCAAGCAGCGCCATTATCCATGACCCTGACCATCTTCCTACTGTGTCTCTGCTTCTTGCAGAGCTGCCTCTGTGGCTCCGGCTCACCATGGGAAATCATTCTAGGTTGACCCTACATTTACTCCAGCTTTAAAACCATGTCATGCTTATATACTAGCTGTCTCCTACATTTCTCTGGCAGGACCGCAGGCCTCTTTTGACCAAGTCATCTGCTGTCTTAATGCAGAAAAGCATCACCCTACTCTGGAGACCGCTTAACACCGATGTCCTCTCACTCTCTCTGCCTGTATTCACGGAACCCCTTGCGGCCGGCCTTCCACTCTACGTGCTCGGTGCCACAACCGTCCTGCAGAAACTTGCACCTTTTCCTCACCTGAGATGGCCATTGCTAATGTTACATTCAGTGTGGCACTAATTGGCACATCCAGGGCACAGGTAGCACAGTGGTGAATGTTGGGCTGGTGGAACTCTGACAGGTGGGAAGGAGACACAGTCGCCAAAGGCTGTAAATGTTGTAGGCAGCTGAATTAGATAGAAATATTCTAGGCAGTCAGACAGGGCCAGGCCCACAAGGAGACAAGATGCAAGACAAGGTAACTTTACGACTTGGAAGAGACAGACCTCAAGACAAAAGAGGAAACAAATACAGCCACAGACTTCCCTAGCAATAGGCACCAGGGATTGATACTCTAAATAGGTATCACTCACCTTGAAAGAGCCCAAAACAGTCACTAACCCAAAAGACCCTGTCCTGGATTTGGGTCCCATGGCTACATGCCTCACGTCCCATTTGGTACTGGATTTGATCAATTTTACTTGGGCAATGGTGCTCGTAACCTCATTGGTTGACCATAGCTTTGTCCCACCTCATGCCCACCTAAGTGAGTTCCTGTGTTCTCCACAACCTTAGACCCCCCTCAAAAGTCCCTGGAAGAGACAGCTTGGACCTTCCTTCTGTCCCTCTCTTGGACAGAAACTTTCTTTCCCTCAACAAATATGTTCTGCTCAAAACCTCCATTTGTTCCTAAAATTCATTCTTCAGCTTTAGAGAACAGTAACTCATGCCAGGTCAGGCTGGGAGATCATTTTTCGCCTATATTATTTGGAGGTTCTCTGTATCATAAAGGTCCTAGAGCTTTGTTACCAGTGAGAGGTCATAGTATAGGCAAAAGATGCATTTCCAGAGTGTGGAGTCAGAGCCTTGGTGGGGAACAGGGTGGACCGAGCCTAGGCCTTCTTCGCTGTGGGGGCCTCCTCGGCGAGTGCAGGGCAGACTGTATCCAGTGGACACCACTCCTCCAGGGGGTTCTGGGAACAACCAGCTTCAGGAGAGCTAAGAGAAGGAGACCTGTACACAACAGGAGGTGGAGACGCAGGCTCAGGCAGAGAAGCCAGCCATCCTCTCAGCAAGCCTGCGTTCTCTGGGTTTACATGAGACCTGGTAAAGTGGAAGGGGTTTGTGTGTCTGTGTGGAGAGGACTCTGAAACCAGGAAGGGGGCCGATCTAAGAGGACAGCCAAAGGCCAGGAGGAGGAGACTGAGTGAGCACCTCGCAGAGGAGCTGGTGGGGCCTGGCAGGCAGAGGGAGACTTGGAGATTATTCTCCTGTTCAAGTTCTCCCCTGTCAGGGTTAGTGTTCGGGAAAGACTAGCACTCAGTCCCCACTCGGCTTGGACACGCATCACCTCTGTCTCCCTTTTTAAATTGCAGAAGAATCTCACATAAGCCTTTCGGGTGTAAAAACCATACAGCAGTTGCCCTGTCCAGGTATATTTTATCTATTACCCATCATAGAAACTCCTCAGAGGCTGCTTCACAGGAAACTTCATTTTGCTTATCTTTATCTCTTCTGTCATTATGCTTTCACTTGTCTTGATTTAAAGCAGAGGTAATTATAGTACATAGGCTATTTGGTGTCACCAATCAGAAGAGCATGAAAGAAAAGTGACGGCGTTTACCTGACATTGGGGGTGGTTCTTTGCTGCTGCCTCAGCATTGATATGCGAGTAAAAGAATTTTAAAAATTTATTCACAAACTCCTATCTCAAAATGCACAGGACCAAGGTGTTGAGATGATTTCTGTTCTTAGTGCACCAAAGGCTGCCGGATCAAACAAATTACATCAGCCGGGCGTGGTGGCTCACGCCTGTAATCCCAGCACTCGGGAGGCTGAAGCAGGAGGATTGATGTGAGTTCGAGACCAGCCTGGGCTACAAAAGTGAGCTCAGGACCAGCCTCAACTGCATAGTGAGACCCTGTCTCAAAAAGACAAAAATAAATAAATAAATAAACAAATTACATCAGAAAGCTGAGAAACTGTAGGTCCAAGTGAAGATGTCTCTCCTTTGCCTCTTTGTTTAATTTTCTCAAGTAGAAAATTCCTTTATTCACGTGCTATACCGCTTCTCGTTTGTTAGAGACGTTTCTTCCGTTTCAACAGCTCCAATAAAGGCAAAGCTAACCTGGCATTTATTACAGAAATGAGCGTTGCCCAATCATCTTTCCAGTTCTCCATATTTTGATGGCTGAATCTTTTGGGCAGGATTACCGTGATGATGCCCTCTGTACTTTTGACAACAGAGAACCACACCTCGGGATTAAGGCCTTTTTAAAGTTCATTGTCACCTTTTCTTGGTATTTTCCATCTTTAGCTCCATCCAGTCAATCTTTTACATCCCTTCAACAAAGGATAAAAGTCTCACAGGCTTACGATTTATTGTAAGGGTTTAATTTCTCAGTCTTTGTTTTATAACTATAGAAACGTTCAGTTGTTTTCATTTAAGGAGAAATGCAGGCTCAGCATAGCTCCACATGCGCTTGGTAACTGGAGCCGTGAAGTTGTCCAAACGTCATAGGAATTCCTGCGCATGCATTTCCTGAGGCTCAGCAGCCCCCACCTCCCCCACGCTGATCTCCTACTTTCAGTGCTCTTACGGGTAGCTGTTACCAACTCTGTATTAACAGCAAGGAGCTGTCAGTAGCAGATATCCACAGTGAAGATTTTGCGCAGTCCCACATCTTATAACTTGAAAATAGGTGCTTTTCTTACACGACTAAAATATAAAACAAAATAGTTGCCAATATAATTAATGGATGGCTCAGTTACTACTGATTGTTACATATAGTGTCTAAAAATATAGGGTAAAATCGTTCTGTTTGATGTCATATGTGTAGAAGAAGCATGAGCTGAGGGCATCGCACATCCTCTACCAGGACCTGAGGATGCCCAGACTCCTGGTTCAATTCTTCCATGCCAATGGGAAACTTTAGGCTGAAAGAATGGGCTCAGAAATGAACATGTGCTTCAGCTCCTTGCCGAAGTCCTGGGATGCTGGCATAGAAATAGATCTGCTGGCTACTAGGACTGCATTAAGCTGATATTATGGAGGATGATTCGACAGCTATGACTATCTCCTTCCTTGGACCTGGTGATTTCTACTGTTCATGGGTTTTCTCTCAGACGCTCTCACTGTCTTCGCTTCGCATTGCCATGGCAAGCTCTGTACATATAACATGCTGATGACTGAAAGCAACAGAATTTACTACAAAGGGCATCAGAACATGAAGCCAAAAGTCCTTTCTCTGGCATTACAACCACATTGCATGGCCAGAGCTGAGATAGATACGGAGGAAACAGAGAAGACAGGGCTCTTATTTTAAGTAGTTCGCCAAGTGGCAGTGCTGGACCTCACACAGTGCTGGGAGGAACACTAACATAGTCCTAAGGTCATAACTTTATGAGAAGACAGTGAGATGAACTGTTTGTTCCAACCCACTTAGTTCTCTCAGAAAGGTGCATTAGTCACTTTCCTGTTGCTGGACGCAATACCCGGCATCTAAAGCTTAAAGGAAGAGAAGTCTAATGAGGCTGATGGCTTCAGCCCACTGTCTGCTGGCTCCAAGGTAGAAGGCCACAGCAGAGCAAGGCAGCCTGGCTCACGCACCACGGAGGCCCAGCAGAGAAGTGTGCAGCAGAAGGGCAAGACTCACAGTACCCAAGGTTGTGGCTCCATGACCCACTAATCAGCTAAGTGTTTCTTAGTCCAGTGAAACTGGAATATCTCTGACCCTTGTTACCTCCACACCCAAACTCAACTCCTGAGCCACGCATACTCAATCTCCAAATAAAGACACTAGCATATTCATGCTTCTGCCTAAAACCCAACTGTCCTGAGTACAGTAAAAACACAATGATCTTTCTCCAAAGTCTCAAGAGTTATAAAACTTTCCAAAAGTCTAAGTTCAACTCTCTTCTGAGATTCAAAGCTCACTCTAAGTTGTAAATACCTGTAAAAACAAACAAACAAAAAAAATCAAGTAACAAAAGCCCAAGTTATAATGGCAAGGAGAAAATATTCTCATTCTCAAAGGGAGAGTTGAAAAACAAAATAAATCAGAGCAAAGCAAGATTGACATCCAAGAAGACAAGCATTGATTCCTGCGCCCCATATCTGCCTTCAAAGGTGCATGAGCGTAAACTGTGAGTTCTAGAGCGCTTTGGCAGGGCCAGCACTGCGATCCTGTCAGCTGCAGACCACACGCGGCCTCTTCCTTAGGCGTCCTCCACACTGACATGCAGCTTTCCTTGGCAGATGCTCCTCGTTCTTGGCATCTCCAAGTTCATGAGGCTTCCACACGGCACCTTGGATTCATTCCCATAGGCTAATGAACTTCATTACTAGGGGATCCTTCCACGGCTTTCTAAGCTTGTCTTTGATATGGAGTGGAAGCCTCAAAGATCCCACGCCTCCTGCATTCTGTCCACCAGTGAACAGCACAGCACAGAGGATGCCAACTCTGACTCTCAACTTGAGCAGTAGCCAGGTCCCATTGCACCATAACTTCAGTAGCCTCTGAGTGCCTAGATAATTGCTTGGTGAAATTAATCTGGAAATAGATTTCTTGTAGATTCTTACTGAGTAGGCACCCCGGGAGTCTCTTCATAAATGGAAAGTTTTGTATTCTTGAGTCTGCAACGGCAGGAGTCTTGCTGATTCCTAAGGAGCCCCCAAGCCTTCCTTCCTCTCATCCCGCTATGAGGGGCTTAGTTTATTTTTAACAGCTCTAATCGCTTCAGCAGTTGCATCTTCTTTGCCCCAACTTGACACATCATTCCTTTTCGGCTCAAATGTAACATTTTCATTTTCTTTACTGTTCTGTCTTTTATCCCCAATTCTTATAAATCTAGCTAATGCAGCCAGTGCTACTTATGCTGTGACCCTTGTGTTGGTTTCTCTTAAAATTTTCTCTACCAGGTGAATTACTTCACTGACTTTAATATCAGTCTATGAAGTATCAGAACATGGGCAAAATGCAACCAAATTTTCTTCCAGAGTCTAATATACATACTGTGTAGTCCAGCAGCCAGTGAAGCCTTTGTTCCCAACTCCAGCTTCCTGTGCCTGGATTTTACTGTACACATTCCTATCCGTCTTTTGAGCTCTGAACAGAATCATCCTTCATGCTCTTTTTATCGCATTCCATGGCTTTTTAGCCCGCATCTCCGAACTCCCCCCACAAACCAATTCCTGAAGAACCACGTGACCTGGCATAGGTCACCAACAGCATCATTCTCTCTACCAATTTTGTGTATGGGTCACATTCTCATTTTTAGACACAATACTCAACACCCAATACTGCAGTCAGTCTGTCTGAATGTGAAATTCAGAGAGAACGCTGTTCAGAAAGAAAACAAAATGTCGTTTCTCTGCTTATGTTACCTATGTTGTTTCATGGTGCACACATTTTCCAGTGAATTTCTTAGCATGAATCATGTGTGATCAGGCCTTAATGTTTTAGTGACCCAAACTATGGCCATGGGCTGTGAACTTCACAACTCTGAGGTACTGCCGCCTGGCCTTAGGTGCTGAAGAAGATGGTACAGCTTTAGGTATTTCCCTTTCTCAGCAAAAATGGGCTCAGCAGCAGGTGAGCTGGTAAAATAGCTCTTCTGGAAGACAGGCTTATTTGAAATCCCAACACACCAGGAGCTGAAGCAGGCAGATCAGGACTGCAAGTTGAGTTTGAGCTCTCTAGCAAGGCTTTTTCTCAAAGCTTTTGCTTTTCCCCACCGAAAGCAGGACAGGGCATTCTCCCATCTTTGCCAGGAAGAGCTCCCAGATGTCAAATGTACAAAAGCATTGCCAAGTGCCCACCTGGAGCTTTGACATCAAGGACCAGTCCGCCCTGGCCCTCACCCTGTCCTGGGAGGACAGGTCAGGCGCTCCTGCCGGGTCCTGAGTCCTGTGGAGGTGGGCAGCCACTCTAACAGACAGAGATCAGGCCTGCCAGGGCCCCACCTCTGGGCTGAGGTTCGCTTGTGAACTTCAGTCGTCTGCAGGATCGCAGAGTAGATTAAGTTCAGTTAGTTTAGTTTTTTTACTTGTTTAAACTGCAGCCTGTGAAATAGCTGCTAACTCCACCACCTCTGTGCTGGGCCAGCTGTGCTCTGCAAATGCAAAGCAGAGCCAGACAGACAGGTGTGCTGCTCTTACGAACAAGCACTCACCTGACGGTACAGTTACACACAAAGGTGTGCGCTGCGCAGTGCAAGACTGTGACTGCGATCAAAGGAGGAAGCTAGCTGGGCCTGGTGCCTGGTTCTGTGTTCTTTGCTCCCCCCTGAGAACAGGGAGCAGGCTCTGCTTTGGACAGAAAGATTTACACCTGCGCACTTCTAGCCATAAAGGATGTTAAGTGGTAGAGTTCCTCACCAAAGAGAAATGCTACATTCCCTGTGCCTTTTTAAAGGGGGTTAATTGGGAGAGATGAGTCCCTTTATTAATCCTTTCACAACAAATCATTTTCAGTTCTGCACATCCAGAATTGGGGGAGGGCCGCATGCCACTCTGGTGCCAGGATTCTTCATGTGGTTTGTCTCCAGAAAACTGAAAAACAAGCTATTTATCCCTCGGCATTTACAGGAATCTTAACCAAGTTGCATAAAAGCAGAAACGTTTACATATAGCAGCACAGGAGTAGAAATGCGGTTCTATCTGATGACAGAGAAAACGTTGTCCCCAATGGCCCTTATGAGATGATAAATGCTGTTTGTCAATTCCCAACCATATACATACATGCACACACATATGAGTGTATATGCGATCTCTGTGTTAAGAAAGCCTGGGAAGTGGTCCGATATCACAGCCCAGCATTTGTCTCCCTGTCCTCAGGCTCAGTTTCCGCACTCCCACGGCTTGTGATGGGCCGCTGTGGGCTGCTCCAACCACGTCTCTGCTTCTTGATGGTAAGCTTTCAAACCCAGCAATTATCGGCCATCGTGAGAGGCAGACATCTGAATCTTAGAGGCTCAGCTTAAACAAGCTGGACTCTTCCTCATGACCCAGGCCCTGTGACCCCCATATCATGGTCCAGCAGGACACAGCCCAAAGCTGCACCCCAATCTCCACTGCATGAGTCTATTTATGATGTATATAGTGCACCCTATCCTTCAGATTTTCTGCATTGCTCTATACCACACTTACAAGGCATATCTGCCCAGCACTTCCAAGGCATCCGGTTCCAAAGCAATGTGTTTACGGTTTTAGTGATCAGACTCAGGGAGCCATCCACCCTCTCCTTGACCCACACTATACTATAATTCCAAGATGGCTGCTTGCTTGAGCTGGGAAGCCGATGGGAGTCTTTAAAGTCGTGGAGGTGGGTCAGACTTCTTTCACTGGAATCATGACTGCCGTCTTTGACAATCCCAAGCAAGACTGACCTCAAGTGAGATCTACCCTCTGGGCTTCCTGAAGGCTCACCTGAAGAAGGGCAGGAGCAGTACCTCTCTCTAGCTCATTGGGAAAAAAATGGTAACCTAATGTGCTTAGAACAATGCCCCTCATCCGATGCATCGGTATCGCAGCTGCTGGCGTCAGAACTGAGCATTGTTCAAGGGCAGTGACTCAGAGCCATGGAACCTGCTCAGATCGGGCTTCTTGGAATTGAGCCCCAGAACACCACTTCCTTGTGGTGCAATGCTGGGTGATTCCACCTCACTGAGCCTTGTTTCCATCCTCTTAATATGCAGATGCCCTATTTTATGAGGCATTCAGGGCATCTGACTGAGGTCTCAGCACGTGGCATGACCTAGAGACCCAGATGGGAATTCTACAATTTAACAGGGCTGCTACTAAGGTTAAGAATTAAATGGGTAAGTTGAAGAGAAGATCAGTTGTTTTCTGATGGATGTGTAAGTCACTAGAGTACACCCCGACTGGAGCTTAACAAAGAAGTGTGGAGTGTACCAAAAAGAATATTGAAGTGTGTCTTCATCAGTTTTATGTTGCTGTAACTAAATACTAGACTGGGAAATTTTAAAAGAATAAAGGTTTATTCATCTCCTGGTTGAAGAGAGATGAATCTGCATCAGTAGGTCGAAGGCAGAAGGACTGCGCCTGAAGAGGCTTTCCTTGACAGTGAGAGCGTTTGTCCCAGAGCGGTCTGGGAAATCTTATGGTGACAGCACACGCACATGTTCTAAACTAACCCGCCATTCTGTTGGTCTCTGAGTAGGTTAGTCGACTCGTGAGAATAGAGCCCTCATGCCGGAATAATCTCCTAAGAACCGTCCTTGTCTCATCTCCTTTAAAAAACTTGGTTTTCTTAAGACAGAATCTCACAATATTGCCCAGACTGGTCTTGAATCCTCAATCCTCCTGTCTCAGCCTCCTTGTTAGTTAGGCTGAAAGGTACACACAACCACATCCAGCTTGGTCACACCTCTTAATGCAAGGAGGATTAGGTTTTAATTTGAGTTTTGATGGAGACATTCAAACCATAGCAAGGCATATATAAGATACACAGAAAAATCTAATATAGATCGATTTCGACTTTTCCTATTTTAGAGGAAAGAAAATAAGACAGTGGTAGTGTTTCAAAATTATTCAAACAATACATATTTTAAAATTTGTCATTTTTTCCTCTTTTTTTTTCTTTTTGTACCAGGGACTGAACTTAACACTTTGAGTTTGCCAGGCAGGTGTATATGCTACTGAGCTATCTCCCAGGCCCTAGATATGCCTTTATTTTTTTTTTCATCATTTTCTAAAACTGATAAAATTATTAAATCAATCTAAGCAATTCCAGGCATTCTAAAATCAATAAACACCATACAAAAAATTCAAATGTTGGTAGGCATCAAGTCAATTGCTTGAAATCAAAGACAAGAGGCAAACTCTAAGAAGCAGGCAATGAAAAGAGATGTATTGCCCTGAAACAGAGACAAGGAAAAAATTGATTAGATTATCCAAGGAAAACCACAGAATCCAAATGAGAATGGGGGTCATTCCTTTGCATGCCAATCTAGGTTGCTATATTTAGAAGAAAATACTATTAAAATTAAAGGAAATGCAATTATTTGTCTGAGAAGCAAAAGGTCAAGATGTATTACTGCCATGCCCACACCAAAAAGTAGTAATGAGAATTTGGGGAGTCAAAAGAAAACAATTCTGTATAAGATTTGTAAAATCAGAGGTGGGCATCACAGCACGTGCCTGCTATCCCAGGACTCTGTGAAGCTGAGGCAGGCCAGGGGATGGTAAGTTGGAGGCTCACCTGGGCAACTGAGTGACTTGGTGAAACCCTGCCTCAAGATAAAGTAAGTAAATAAGGATGCGTGTGTAGCTCAGAGAGAAGGCCCAGGGCTCAACCCCCAGTACACAAAAAGGAAAATTCAGAGTGCCTGAATTTGCAGAAATTGAATTTTCTTCCTCACTGGAAGAAGAAGAAGAAGAAGAAGAAGAAGAAGAAGAAGAAGAAGAAGAAGAAGAAGAAGAAGAAGAAGAAGAAGAAGAAGAAGAAGAAGAAGAAGAGGAGGAGGAGGAGGAGGAGGAGGAGGAAGAGGAGGAAGGAAGAGGAAGAGGAGGAAGGAGGAGGAGGAGGAAGGAGGAGGAAGAAGAAGGAGGAGGATGAAGAAGAAGAGGAGAAGGAGAAGAAGGAGGAGGAGGAGGAAGGAAGAAGAAGGAGAAGGAGAAGAAGAAGGAGGAGGAGGAGGGGGAGGAGGAGGAAGGAAGGAAGAAGGAAGAGGAAGAGGAAGAAGAAGAAGAAGAAGAAGAAGAAGAAGAAGAAGAAGAAGAAGAAGAAGAAGGAGGAGGAGGAGGAGGAGGACGAGGACGAGGAGGAGGAGGAGGAGGGAGAGGAGGAGGAGGAGGAGAAAAGGAAGAGGAGGAAGGAGGAGGGGGAGGAGGAGGAAGAAGAAGAGGTAGAGGAAAGGAAGAGGAGGAAGAAGAGGAAGAAGGAGGAGGAGGAAGAGGAGGAGGAGATCTATCATTAATAGATCTTTTCTGAGATACAAGGTGAATGATTAGTAGTGATCAAGTTGGAGCGCTTACACTACTGGGGTATGAAAAATAAATTTAAAATTACAGTTAATGCATGCAGTGTAGCTCTAAAAGAAGAGAAGTTATTCAGTAAGAACAAACGGATTGTTTAGGAAACCATGAAATTCTCAAAGCCAGGATCACTTATTTTTCCCTTTTTAATGTTTAGAGACATAGCCTTGCTTTATGGCTCAGGCTGGTCTTGAACTCACTGTGTAGTCCAGGCTGGCCCCAAACTGGTCCTCACACTTGGGCTTCTCAAGGTCTGTTTCTCAAGCAAGCACCACCACGTCTAAAGAAATCAGGTTCACTTCTATGCATTGGCTGTATTTATGTCAGAAGGTGCCTGCTGTGGGCTGAGCTGGCTCCCCAGAAGCCTTTGCGCCTGGCACTTCTGAGTGCAACTTGCTCTGGGGACGCAGCTCTATGGGTGTGACTGGTTATGCAAAGCCCTTAGATCAGTGCCTGGCCTTCACCCAAGACTCCCCATGGCCCTGGCAGAGGAAGGTCACCTGAGAACAGACATGGGGGAAAGGTGCTGATGGTGGAGACAGAGGCAGGAGCGCTGCTACTGCAGGCTGGAGTCTCCTGTGTTGCCAGGCAACAGGGCCCTGGGCAGCCTGGCCAGATGACATCTTGACTTTGGCTCTAGGTCCTGGAGAAGTGTTTCGTGTTTAAAGCCACACTGTTTGGTCTTCTGTTACAGTGGCCTGAGAAGCTTACACAGCACCACTGCCACAGAAAGGGACTGCTCACCCCACTGCATGGGGCAAAGTGTACACCTACATTTTATAGCAGCAGATCTTAACTGTCCTAGTAGCAGCTAATCAAAGTGGATCTTGACATTTTATGAACAGAGATAGTCAAAGAGTCAATAGTAAATGGGAAAGTTCAGGCATTACTTTATACACAAATGAAATCTAGCCACAGTGAGAATCTATGGTGTATTTTCCAGTTTAGCTCAAATTAAAAATACATGTGGGGACTCCCAAGTGTGAATGGGGCTCAGGAGGATGGCACTGTACCTGGACAGCCAGGTGAGCCAGTGTCTTAAAAACTTAGAATACACATAACCCACTGATCCAGAAATGCCCCTTCTGGGTGGAGCTTCATCTTCACCGGAAGTGGAAGCTATGTGGACCAGAACACACATGTGGGAATGGCTGAGCAGCATTACTTCCGATAGTAAAAGCTAACAAAATAAAACAAGCTGAGCTGTCGATATGAAAGAAGGGATCAAATAAGTGGAATATCGCAATGCACGTAAATGACACACAGCTACCTGAAGCAACAGGAATGAACTCCTAAAGTAGAAGTAGGGGCAAAAAAAGTAGTTATAAAAGAATGCATAATGCTTGGTTCCAATTATGGAAGGCTAAAAACAAGCAAACTCACTTCAGTAGTATAAATAAAGAGTAATTACCTTCAGAAGAATGTCGATGGCTTGAAGGGCACAAGGGAGGCCTTTGGAAGGTTGGCAAGGTCTGCCTCTTAGCCTGGGTGGGAAGTGCACGAGCATGTTTCCTGCATAAAAGCCTAGTATGCCGGGTGAGGAGGTGCGCGCATACAATCCCAGCACTCTGCGAGGCTGAAGCAAGAGGAGTCCATATTCAAAGTCACCCGAAACAATTTTACAGGTTAGTGAGAACCTTTTTCAAAACACAGAAAAGGAAAAGGAAAGGATCATAACGTAGATCAGTACAAAGGCCCGGGCTTCAATAACAAGTAGCACCCTCCTCCGTGCAGTCACCTCATGAGGTGGTATTCTTCTGCGTGTCTTCTGTTACGGTTCAAAAACAGTGCTTGTAAAAATGGTGCACACGTCCTGCTAACCTAGGGCTCGGTAGCCAGGGAGCAGCCCAGACAGAACACGTTCGCTGTCTCACTGGTTCTGTGGGCCAAGAAGCAAGCTCGGCGCAGCTCAGCTGAGTCCTCAGACGCTGAGTGTCTCATTATCAATGCTCACAGGGAGGCTCAGCAGGGCGCTGCTTCCAGGCCCCCACAGGGCCTGACAGGAGGATTGAGCTCCCGCAGGGTTGCTGGACTGAGGCCTCTGACCCTCTGCAGCTGTTCTCTTCCTGAGCTCTTGGTCACAGTGGTCACTCCACTGACCACACAACATTGTTGTGTGGCATCCGGGACCACACAACATTGTTGTGTGGCATCCGGTGCCACACAACAGGGCCACACAACGCACCCACTGGAGAGAGGACTAGCAGGAAGGAAGCCCCTAGGCTTCGGTACCACTTTGCAGAAGTGACCCAGCATCTAATGATGGTGTTCTGATCACTAGATGACAGTCATTAGGTCTGGCTCACCAGCAAGGGGAGGGACAGATGCAAAGTCTCGGTCAGCAGGAGCCCGGGGTGTGAGGAGCCTGTGGAAGTCTGTCTTCCTCCATGGGGCGGGAGTTAGCTCAAGCAGTCCCAGACCAAGCATCATGTTGGGTGGCACCATCTTCCTGTGCGGGGTTTCCCAGCACCCGCCACAGGGTGGGCCAAGCAGAACTCCAGCGTTGACATCAAGGTCTTTATTCTGGGTTGTCTTTGGTTCCATAGATCTTAGGCTGATTGTGACTTCTCATTGACCACTGCTCTTCCCCCAAAGAAAATAATTAAATTATACAGAGAAGAAACTACCCCCACAGAAAGAAGGGGAGGAAAACTTTAGTGGGTTCGAGAGACTCTGCCCAGTAACAAAGGCGCTTGCTTATCCACCACCTACTTGAAAAGCAGCTGGCAATAGAGGAACAGCAGTGCCGTCGGGCCAATCGCAGGAAGCCTCGTTTTATAGGAATGGAAGCATTGCTGTGGGGAAGCAGAAAAAGAAAACAGAAATGGCCATGACAGCTGCTTTTAATGGAAATGGCATGAGCCACCCCCCCCCCCCCATGCTTGCGACTCAGCGATCCCAGAGAACACAGCTGAAGCGGCAGGAGAAGACATCATTTGAGGAAGTCCGGCGTGCCCGTCCCTCGCATGGGCCAGCCTTGTGCGGGGTGGTGTTTCCAGCGTGCGCGGGTCCTGGCGTGGGGCTGTGAGGAGAGGGTGTGGCATCCTTCACGCTGAGGAAACCTCGCGGCACTCCTGGCTGAGCGCACAGCTGTTACTTCCCGTCTCCAACGCACTCACAGTGCCCTCCTCCCCGCGTTCTGCCGTGGGGTGGGGTGGGGAGGTCTTCTTCCTTTTATTTATTCATTCCCCTTGGCAAGCCTGAGCGTTGCACTGTTTAACCAAGACGGAAATGTGGAGAAGAGAAAGAACGTGGAAGGGCTGAGGGGAAGGAGGCAGGGACACATCGCCTCGCGGGGCCCCGGTGTGCTCCACCGAGGCTGTGGGCGTTCGAGGTCTTCAGATCCCACTTGTGCTTGCCAAAGTGCTCACTTTAGGTGTGCAAGGCCCAGACGAAGCAGGTCGCTCCTCACTTCCGAACGCTGGCTGGTGATTTCCCTCACAAATCCTTCTGCGCCATGGGACCGCACCTGGCTAGGCTCCTTTCTCGGACCCTGCTGTCTAGGACGCCATTAGTACTGTCTGCTGCGGAGCACAGTGAAACCTTCTCTGATTGCATTTTCCACACTGTTGTCCCCTCCGACACTCCCGCTTTACAGATGAAAGCACTCTGTTCTGCTTCGTTCTTCTAATGCATCGGGCAATTGGAAACAGGACCAATTTTAACTTTTCCAGAAAGTTCCCTTTCAGCTCCAGACTTGGGGATTTGCGCCTCACAGTGACAATGGCAAAGTGGAGGAAAGGATTTCTTCTCCTCTCCTATTGCAATAGTCATGGTTGAGAATCGTTTCTTTATAAGGAAAGATGAATAAATAAGAGAAAGCATACAAATGTATTTAGTGTAAGTCCCCACCCCCGCCAACATAAGGGCCTTCTAAGGAATTGAAGACCAAAGAAAACAGGAATTTGGTGCCTGATTTTACGGTGTTTGATGGGAAAGTCATGGACAGCTGTGGAGCTCTGACTGGGCGAAGGACAGGTGATCTACTAGTGGGTGACTAGGACATAACCTGGCAAGAGTTTTTACATCCTTCCCATTGTTGTGCCCTGTGTCTTCAAAGGTGAGGATGCCCTTGTCTCCCGGGAACAGGGAGGCGTCGCTTAAGTGAGGGTCATGCGATCTTTGTCAAGGGACAGGGAAAATGCTCTTCTCATTGTTGCTGGCTTCCTCCCAGGGAACGAAAAGAGGAGAGCAACCTTCCCGCTTCTGCTATTCTCTGAAATCCCGACGTGCTGCACAGTGGGGCGGCGTCCTCCTCCTGGCACTGGTCAGCTGAGTACCAGCTCGCATGTGCAGAAGCCTCCTTCCTCCTGTTCTTTGCTTTCCCAGGGAGGAGGGACCACGCATTCTCTGGGAAAGTGGCCCAGAAAGCCTGCCTTACACTCCCCTTGTAAGGCTCTTCCTTTTGCCTAAAATGAGCCACAAGGACATCAGGAGAGCCCTTCCCTTGAGAATGCCCTGGGCTCCTTTGACACTGGAGAACAGCGTTGCTCCTGTTATAGAGTGACTCTCCTCAGCTCCCACCAGACTTCTCACCACCAGCAGGAAGTGCCTTCAGCCAATCCGAATGAAGCAAAACACTGCGGCAGGCCGTGGCAGCCATGCACCTCAAGAGCTGAGCTAGGCAGAGAAGTATGCTGTGCACCCCACTCTGGGCTCTCCAGAGCCCACCCCTCTTTTATCTTCAAGGTCCCCAGCTGCAAGGCACAGCCGCTCCACCGAGAGCAACAACCGAAAGGCACTGGAACAGCCACTGCGCTGCAAAGCCGGTGCCTGGTGTGACAGGAAAAACCAAGGACAGGGGACCTGCTTGCTACACGTAGGCTCCCATTTGCCACCTTCTCGAGACAGACCCCACTTTCCTCATGTGTAACACAGAAACAATGCACTGTCCTGAATCTCGGCACTGAAGATGAAAGCCAGTGTGCTCTGTTACTGTCAAGGGTCGGCCAGGAGCCAGGAACTGGAACTGCCCGCCTGTTGGGACCCTACAGTGCACTATTCTACACTGAACACCAGTAAATGTGCTGACTCAGCACAGCATATACTATGAACGTTGTCGTAGTATACACATGCAGCTCCTTTCAACCTTTTCTTATAGAAATTGTGTACTGAGGGACACGAGGGGGCTGTGGAGATGCAGAAGTAAAACACCACCTACCATTGCTTTGGAGAGCTCTTTATTTTACACTGTATCTTCATTATGAATCTGCACTCCATCAACTGTATTACTCATGGCAATATTCATTGAGTACTTACAGTCAAGCACTGGCCTCATGCATGGAAAGTATCAATAAATTTTAAAATGTATATGCATGCCTATAAAATGGGGTACATAGGAATAAATGCAGACGAAGCAGCAAATGCCCTGTGCTATTTAGCAGAGTGATTACTGCAGTCCCCTCTGGTAAAGTGGGGCTTCAGCAAATGGGTGAAGGCAAGGACAGGAGCCTCATGACGGTGGGAAGTAGGCACTGGGAGCAGAGGGAGAAAATACTGCAAAAGTGGGGAAGATAGGGGGCGAGGGATGGGACAGGGACTCTGGTTTCCACTCTGAAGAAAAGAGAAGTCACTCGAGAGTTAAGACCCAAGAAGTGATGTGATCTGAACCACCCTGTTACAGACGTAGGTCTGGCTGTTACAGGAGACTGTGTGGAGGCCAAGGGCTCTTTGGGGTTATGTAGCAATATAAGCAGGAGATGACAGTGACTTAGAACAGAACGAGGGTGGTGAAGGTGAGAGGACACGAGGCTCTGTATGTCTCGTTTTGGCAAGATCTGCAGACTGCAATGTGTGGTGTCGGAGACAGGCAAGGAAACGGTGCAGTTTTGCAGTATGCTTGAGAATGAGTCTGAGGTCTGAAGCGTGCAACTGCGCTTTCCCAGAGCTTCTAGAAATTCTGCGAGCAAAGGAATACACTTTCATAAGCCATCTTGCACTCTGAGTCAGCACAGCACATTCTATTTTCTCTAATTAAACACTCTAACCAGTAACTTACTATGAGTGCATTGTTTAGATCTATTCACGTAATAAAAAAATACTGAACGCTAAACATATCATGGACCATGAAGGTTTCATACAGCATGTCATGCTAGGTGCCCAGGAGATGCAAACATATGTTTTAGGTGTATTAAGATGGATTCATAAGTACAGTCCTAACTAGGGCATGAAGAAAAAATCTGGTCCATGCGGGAGCCAGTTAAGGGATGGAAGAGTAAAAAGTGGGACTTCATTTAGGCTTTGATTAGGTTACATCTCAAACATGTCATTTAATGCTGGTTGAAAGCCATGGGTAATGCTCCCGTGCCTATAGCCAGCAGAAGATCCATGAGCTGTCCATTCGTCACTGACACTTGGATGAAATTCCACTGGAGTCCCCTTGTCACTTTCTCCTGGCTAAAAGGAGCCCAGAGACGAGGTCAAACCTAGGCAGTGGAGGCTGTGGTGGGGCCGAGGGACCGAGTCCCCATTGTTGGCATGCCAGCTCGTATCCCTTGCCAAATATTTATACAGCTGAGCAGGGCATGCTAGTCTCCCATTCTTTGTGCACAGAGGTTAGAGCAGTTTTCTCAAGAGAAGGGTCCTAAATAGAATGCATGTGTTTTCCAGTATCTAAATGAGCTTCCCATTCTCCAACCCTAAATCCCTAAATACCATGACTTGGGCTAAGCAGCTCGACTAGTTTCTGGACAGAATTATGCTCAAAATCCAAACTTGTAGATGATTTGGCTTCGGAAGCAGACTTTCAGCACACTGGGTGGATTGGTTCCTTCTGGTTTTCACATGAAAGAACTAGAATTAGCGTAAGGACACATTTTATCAGACAGGCTTCAACTGAGCCAAGTTTCCCTGAGAGCTCAGGAACGGTGGTTCGGACCCGGGACCTCCTCCACTCAAAGCATCAATTAAGCAGCTGAAACCCAATCCACTAAGTCAGCTTGGATTTGCTGATGGAAACATGAGTGTGTTTTCCATCTGGGAAGCAGTAGTGGGGCCTGGGGGACCAATGAGTACTTAGAATGAGAAGGGACGGCTTCCTCAGCAATGTCACAGAAAAGAATAAAGTCCAAAGACAGGATCTCTACTAACCAGGGCTCCGCAAAGACAAGCACTTGGCAGCTCTTATAGTAATCATTACTTGTTCCCCCCATAGTTTAAATTCTTTCTCACTATAGTTTAAAATATTCACTTTAGCATCCATTAAAGCTTGAGATCTGGAGGCTCCAACTGCAGAGGAGAGATGGCAGTGAGGAGCATGAGAAACGTGTGTTTTTGTTGGTCAAAAGTAACTGTAAGCCAGGCGTGGTGTCGCACGCCTATAATCCCAGCACTCGGGAGGCTGAGGCAGGAGGATCGGTGCAAGTCTGAGACCAGCCTCGGCTGCAAAAGTGAGCTCAAGGCCAGCCTGAACTGCAGAGTGAGACCCTGTCTCAAAAAGACAAAAAAAAAAAAAAAAAAACCAAACAAACAAACAAAAACAAAAACGTATGTGCATTCAGACCTGCATGTACAAACATCGTATTATCTCCTTAGTGTAGGAACCTGAAAGATAAAATGGAATCAGAAGGGTACAATAGACACTGGGAAAAGAAAACGAACTTATTCAAAAGGAAAGAGCTACTGAGCTGAGGAGAAGAGGGAGTGTGTGTTGGGGAGATTTATCTATGTATGTAAGCACGGCGGTTTGGACAACTGTACCTCGCATTTCTGCCGGTCTACGGAAAGGAGCAGTTAATGCTTAATTTGCTTTGTCTCCTT
Organism: Myocastor coypus; assembly: GCA_004027025.1. Lineage (NCBI taxonomy): Eukaryota > Metazoa > Chordata > Mammalia > Rodentia > Myocastoridae > Myocastor > Myocastor coypus. The sequence goes on from PVJA010001287.1 coordinate 108,071, forward strand.
TTGCAATTGTTTGCACTTTTTCTCTTCCTATTTTTTATACATTTCTTTCTTTTTTCTCTCTTCCTCAATTTTACATGCATGTATCTGGTAGTATGAATAACTGGTTGGATGACAACATTGTATTCCAACAAATACATTGAAATTCATATTACTTTGCCAAGTGAAATTCTGTTTCCCTTGTATTTTTTTTCTGTTTTAACTCTAATGTGTATTCTCTTTAAAAAATACAAAATAAACAGTAAGTATAATCTTGCAGCTGTCAGCCTTTGCAGAGCGCTGTCGATGCGTGAAGACTGGAACACTGTGGAAGGGAAAGTCAAAGCTGTTGCTTTGCCCTTGAAAACTAATCAGGAGCTGATATGAAGGAGAGGAAATATTGCGCTTCTCAGGCCTCCATTCCGGGGGACAGAGAGGCCCTGGTTATCTGCGCCTCAGACTTCACAGAGAAGGACCACAGCGTGCTTGTGCTTTCCCAGCAGCCTCTCTGCCAAGGTGGATCTGATCCTATATGGATGAGCCCATTGCTTCACGAGTGAGGGTGGTTCTCTACATTGATTCAGTGTTCCAGCAGTCTGACCTGGCATAAATAAGATACTGGAGCAAGACCCTCCACAGCGTAGTGATGGCAGTGCCTGAAATGACTTTGCCTTTATTCTCATTGACTTTTCTTGTCTGTGCTTTGCTTTGCTTTTCTTGCTTGCTTTCTTTAATTTTTTTTTTTTTTTAAGTGACGGATCTACAGGGTGTTCAGGGTCTTACTACTAGATCAGACTCATAGTGATCTGCCTATTTACAGCCTCCCAAGAGCTGGGTTTACCACCATGCCCATGCTCAATTGCCATCTCAGTGTGCCCTGGGGGTGGGGCTGGCACAGCAGGCTCAGGGATTGAACCCCATCCCCCATGCCTGCTTGTAGGCACTTTAATCCACTGAGCTATTTGTCCTGCACTTCATTGGTTTCTCTCTCTCTCTCTCTCTCTCTCTCTCTCTCTCTCTCTCTCTCACACACACACACACACACACACTCACACACGTGTAGTTTTCCACAATTTTCCATCATCCAGAGTCAAGCCTGGGAAGTGCCTGATTCCAGAAGGAGCCAGTCCTGGCTGGATGAGCAGGCTCAAGGTCTGCCTTAAGGGGCTGGTGTTTTGTCCTTGGGTACAGTGATCCCTGTCATAGGCCCAGTAAGGAGCAGCCGACTGGAATGGCTCTAGCATGCAGCAGGACATTTCCTACGTGCTCATTATTCTATAGCTAATGAGCAAACGCCAAGGTATACAGTACATTAAGCCCCAGAAAACCACCTGAGAGATAAAGACAGTGATAAACTTCTCACCATCAACTCTAAACCATTCATTTTCCTCCCAAACCTGTAGCAACATCATATATGAAAAAGAAAAACAAGGTCTACAAAACATGTTTTGCTCTACAGTATTGGCAAGGAATCATCAGTATGATTGTAAGAGAAACAGCTCATAATCCAAACCCTTCTTTAAAACTTAATCATTCATTAATTCTCGCACATACTTTTAGAGGACTTAGCAACTAGCCAGCCCTGGCATGAAAATCAGGATCATGACCAGATCTTCCTTTCAAAGAACTTGATCCAGGACAAGGCATCACGTCTCTTGATTAATTAGCACCGGACCCAACTTGTTATCCAGCTGTCATTTCCTAAATGTCTAAAGAGAACATCTAACCTCTCTTCACCAGAAAAGAGCTTGTCGACGCTTCAGGGACCAAACAGGCCTCTTGCACAACTTCCCATAAAAGCACCACAGAGGACTGGGGAGATATCTCAGTGGTCTAAGTGCCTGCCTGGCAAACCCAGGAACCAAGGTTCAATCCTCTATAACAACCCTGTATAGTGCGGGCCACTGAACTAGGGCTTGGTGGTGCATGCCTGCAATCGCAGCACTGGGGAGGCTGAGACAGGAGGATCCCTATGAGTCTGAGCAGTGTAGTGAGACCCTGTACCAAATAAATGAAGTAAATAAAAAAGATTGGAAACAAAAAAGCTGCACCTGGTCATTCACACCTATAATCCTATCCTCCAAGAGTGAAAGGCCTGCCTGCATCACACAGTATTCCAAACCAAAACAAAAGCAAGCCGACCAAGCCAGGCCCTCCTTTTGGCAACAGAAGCCCCAGTGGCTTTGCTTCTTCTCCTCTTTGCATTTTCACACTAAGGCAAAAATGTATCCACAGAGAGACACGGGGCTCCACTGAGTCCGTACCCCTGTTTTTACAGGAATTCTAGCAGGTGAGAAGGTTACTTTGACATGAATGAAGGGCGACCCAGAGCACCTTGGCCTTGGTTCTGCACCACACGACACCCTGAGGATTCCCCACCCAGGCCATGAGGAGAGGCCAAAAGGCCCAGAACTTCCGGCCTCCCCCTTCCCTGCTCGCACCTCACACAGAGTTTGGGAGATTCGTGGTCAGGGAGGCCGCTGTGAAGTATCTTATCCTTATACACCTACTCTGAGCTCATTTGTTTCTCCTCAAAGAATGTATCTGGATTACTCAAAGAACTATGAAGACAAGAATTCACTGAGTAAGTTACAAAGCTAAATCTCATTATAAGAAGAAATTCAAAACTTTTGAAGAGTCTTTTCAAAAACAAATGCAAGCGTTAGTGGCAGCCAGATTTCTTCAATGTTTCTCATCTTTGCAACACTCACACACAGTCGTTAGCTCACTTTTATTTTCTTATGGAATCCTCTGTCCTGTGTCAAAGGAAGGCATATCCAGTTGGGAAGGTACAAGGCTTCTCTGAGGGGATAAAGTTTTTACAAGGAAAAATTGAAATTCCCAAGTCTTCCTGTGCTCAGTATAATGCCTGGCCTCTTGACTGTTATGCTAATGCTGGAGGCCTCCTTGCACAAATATTGTGAATACTTCGCAAATGAGTCATATCACTTATGTTCTTGCAAGCGATACAACTGTTTTCATTTAAAAATGAATGTAATCTCAAATGTTCACCACTTCAGACTATTCTATTTAATTATTTAGAATTTGTATGACCCTACCATAAAATTCACACATGCTAGCCAAACTGCAGAAAAGAAAATAAATGGATTCCATAAAGGCAATCCAAAAATTAGTATTATCTTGTTTTTCTTCAAATTGTGTTCCATGGAGTCTGATTGCCAAAGAATTCACTTGTCCAAATATACACAGTTCAGCTCAAAATCTTTTTAATAAAAAGTGAAGTAGACAGGGTTCTTGCTCCCTAGAGTGTGAAATGAAGAAATTCAGTGTGGGCGCGTAACAGTGCTAAGAACATAACCACGCGCCCCTCTGTGCAGAAAGGTACATAGAATAATAAACATGCCAGCAAGCATGCAAAGCATGGCGAGGGTTAGCCTTTCTGAGGGTCTTAACATGGAGGGCATTGTACCAGAAAAAAAAAAAAAAAAAAAATCATGATTGGTATGACTCAGATCGGGGAGGAGGGGCTAGGAAAGAACATGGCGGAGGACCTTTCTTGTGGGGAAAGAAGGCCAGGTGGAGCTGGGATCAGCTCAGATGAAAAGTGGAGAATCTAACAGGAAGATAAGAAGGGGCAGATGCGGCCAGGATAAGTTGGGTGAAAAGAGGAACTGCAAGAGACTCATCAGGGATCTCAGCAATCAGAGAAAACAGGCCTGGCAGCCGACAGAGACTGGGAGACCCCACACAAACGCTGCAGCGGGTTCTACAGGGGGGAAGAAACTCGGCGCAGGAGGCAGGGGAGCTGGTTTGTTCATCACCCAAGTCTCAACATCCATGGGAGAGGACGGGAATCCAGCCTGTGCTCGGGGCGCCTCCAGGTTTGTATCCCACGTTCAGGCAGGAACCCCACACACAGACCAGGGCCAAAGTAGAGGCCTGGAGGCACTGTGTGCTCCGTAAGGACAGAGAGAACTGTGCAGGCTACAGTCTAGGGATGAAGATCGACACGATATATTCTCTCTACTGTATGTTCGGAGCCGATGTTCTTCGGTACCATTTTCTGTCCTTTGAGAATGAAAAGTATTCAAAGTTGATCTTTCAAATATCGCTACGAACAGATGTTTTCTTTATTTATTTTCCTACTGTTCATGGGTTCAGTCTGTACCATATTTGTGCTTGTTTCCCTGTTATTTGGTAGAGACTTTTAAAGTCGTTGGTAGCAGTTAAAGGCTAGGGATCCAGCACCAAACAATCCTTGTATTAAAGCTTTCTTTTTTCTTTTTTAAATGTGTTTAGTACAAGGTCTACGAGGTCTCACTACACAGATCAGACTTGTAGTGATCCTCCTGCTTTCAGTCTCCCAAGTGCTGGGATTATGGGTGCGTGCCCCAACAAGCAGTCTTAGTTGCTATCTCAGTGCACCCCAGGGGCAGGTCCAGCACGATACAATCTCGGTCCCTGTGTCTAAGGGTCTAAGCCTAAGCAGGTGCTTTAATCATCTGAGCATCTGGCTGGCTCAAGCCTTGTTTTACTTTTTTTTTTTTTTTTTCTTTTTGTAGTACTGAGGACTGAATTTGGGACCTTGCACTTGCTAGGCAGGCGCTTGTTCCACTGAGCACTCTCCCGAGCCTACCAAGCCTTATTTTAATTCAGCTCTCTTGCTCATGACCCTTGGGGAAGACATTTAATGTCTCTAAGCCTTAGTTTCCTGTTGAATCAACGGAGGTAATGGTAGTGACCACCTCTATGCTTTGTTATGGTTTGATTAAGTAATCTATGTGTATAAAGCCTTTAACATAAAGGCTAGCAAATATATTTTGCTAGCCTTTAACATAAAGGCTAGCAAAGATATTTTGAAGAACATTAAAGATTGTAAGTTTTTAGTTATATGTTTCATCTCTGGGTAGATTTTAAATTTTTTAAAAGTGATAGATTCCTTAGCAAAATACTAAATCATGTCTGCCATAAACAAGACAAAAATGAAACACTTCCCAAAATATTATGACTGTGACCCTATTTATGCACCCCACCAATACTCAGACAGAAAGTATATGTGCATCCTATCATTGCTATAGCAACCAACACTCAGACAATTTCTTGGATACAGATGGTTAGTTTGTGAAAGAAACGATGCGCTGTATTGAGCTGGTAAGAGCTGGCCGTTTGGCGAAGCCTATGGATGTGTGCTGCTGAGTGCTTTTGCTCATTGATGGCAATTTGCTCTTCTTATATTTCACTGTCACAGTTTATATTAGGGGGCTTTTCATTTGTACACACGGGGCGCTAATAAATCCAAGTGTTTTCATCTCAGTCCAGCTAATGACAGCATCCTCTGTTGCACATCCATTCTTTGAGTCTCTGGGGCCAATAGAGTCCCTGTCTGCAGCCAGCCGGCTTTAGGACTTGCTCAGCCTCCGTGAGCTTCCTCACGATGCTTTGGCTCAGCACTCCGCTTCCATCGAATGCATTCCAAGCAAACAAAACCCAGCCCTACGCGGGAAGTTCATCAGATCCAGCCCACGAAAGGAGGTCAGCAGTTTGGGCAGGCCGTGTCCTAGGAGTTTTTTTCTAGAGACATTTCCAGAATATTTGCACCCTTTAAAGAGGAGCTGTACATAAACTTGAAAGAGGAAGGGGTCACTCGGTCTGTGAGGGTGGAGGACGCGAGTGTTGCCCACACCTCAGAGAAGAAGCAGAGTGGCTAGCTTTTGGCCATTGTGACCAGGGTCATGTGGCTGATAAACATCACAGGGCTCTGAAGGAGGCAGTGTCCCCCGCCTTTGGAGCGCTGGCTGAGGAGCCCAGCAAGGTACTTTCTTTGTTTCTGTGTGAATTCAAATATAGGCCCCCACAAGCAGTCACATAAAACTTATTCTTCCCATGCTAGGCCTGCGGACGGTGAATAACCAAGCATCGCTGAAAAGCAGTGCAGGACAGAGCCAGGATTTGGACCCACACGGGTTTGACTTCCAAGTCCCTTAAGCTGGAAATAAAATAAAGGGTAAACAAATGCCACAGCTAATCCTAAAATACAGATGAGGATTAGTGAAGAATGATACTTAGTTACGCCCACACCTGGCTTCCCAGTCTCGCAGCGTTACTCCCCGAATGGTTGAAAGCACCACTGGCCCCTTGAACCCTGCATGGCGTTCGCCCCCAAAAGGCTATTGCCCCCAAAAGCTCTTAATCAATATTTGTTTAATATAATGGGTGTTTCTTTTTTTCTTTTGTATTTGGTACAGGGTCTTGCTGTGCTGCTGATATTCATAGTGACCTTCCTGCCTCAGTCTTCGCAGTGCTGGGATTACAGTTATGTGCCACCACACCTGGTTCGGTGGCCTACTTGGTGAGCCCCCGGCAGGACCAGTGCATGATGTAGTACTGAGGACAGAGTCCCCTGGTCCTTGTGCTTGCCAGGCAGGTGCTTAGACTGCTGAACTATTGTTCCAGCCCCTAATGTTCACTTTTAAATATATTGAAGTGCACAACACATTTGTTACAAATAACAAAAACAACAGCCATTATGGCTATGGTTTGTGTCATGGGGCGAGGACTTCTAGAGTTTGAGACTAACTCATAATTGACTGGGATAATGTGTTTCAGTACAGCTGGGATTATGCATTTTAGTATTGTTGGGATTATGGGTGTGCCCTGAGGCCGAGAGCCTGAATATAATATAAGAGAGACAGAGAAGCAGACTCCCTCTCTGTTGCTCTGTTGCCCTGGTTGGTTGGTTGCCTCTGTCACCATTTGTTGCTGTTCCGCCACCATGAACTGGATGCTCTCTGCCCTGTTCCTCTCAGCCTTGGAGCCAGCTGAAAATGGACTGAAACCTCCAGTAACTGTGAGCTGAATAAGCCTTCCTTTCTTTCAGTTTGGGTGTCAGGTGTTTGTCCCAGCAATGACAGAAGAGTGACTAAGACAGCAACAAAGCACCTGCACTTTGGCTTCCCCAAGCATGGTCCCTTTTCATTTTGCAAACTGGGGTAGAAAGGACTTAGAGTTCACTATATGGAATAATTGTACTTGTTTTTCTGGCTTTATGCCTAGAATTATTTCATATTTTTACTAAGGATTATTAACTGAAGGATTATCAACTGTACATTTGGAGACTTAGAATTAAAATATGTTTTTATTACTTCTCAATGGATGCTCAAAGAATTTTAGTTATCTGCTCAGAGCCCACAGCCAATGAGAAGCAGCCTGGATGAGGGCCACCTTCCACCGGCCATAAATCCACACAGCCTGGCTTCCTACAGAAAGCCCAGCGTTTGCACACACTCCAGACTCGCAAGCAACCCGACCCCACAGAGCACGCGCCTCTGGCCCTTGAAGTCTTTATACTTTCCCTCTGTTCTTCATGTTCCAAGGTGACCTTACAGCATCCAGGCAGCCTCAGGGTACTCAGCATCCAGCAAAGGCCATGACTTCTTACACAGCCATAGTACAAAAGTGCAGATATCTCAAAGGGGGAAAAAAGGCAATGTTTTGGGAGCCCCGACCTCCAGGAGCTCCACTGTCCAACACAGATGCGAGCTTGAAGCTAGGAGTGATGTCACAGGTGAAATGCAGCCCTCTGCCGGGGTGCAAGGGACCCTGAGGAAGCACAAGATAGACCCTGGGTTGAGTCCCTGGGAAGTTTTTTGGAACCAATGACCCTGATGTAAAGGCTCAGGAAAGGGCCAGTCAGGGCCAGGCCTGGCCGAGGGGCAACACCGCCTTTGCAGCCACAAGCTTCACTTCACTCCGCAGCCTGCTGCATGCCCGTGGGCCAGCTTCATGATGCGCTGAGCTTTTCTAATACTGGTGATGCCAATGGTAGCTGCCCAGAAAAATGTTGTGAAGTTTGAATGAATGCGTGGATAGAACAGATCTGAGGGCATCATCCATGTAGTGAATATTCTATAACCTGCCATTATGACATTGTTAATGGTGACAGAATCTTCTGTGCAAAGAATCAAAAGTAAAACAGAGCAGAACATTTATGTACATGACAGGAAGCCATCCCCCATAAGGAGAATGAAATGTTGGAGGCCACAGTGTTAAATGAACTAAGACAAACTGAGAAAGTTAAATATCACATGGGTTGCTCTTCCATGAGCAATCTAAAACACAAATAAATTTAAAAAGAGTAGAACAAAGTAGAGATGGTAGGAAACAGAAAGACAGATACGTTGGGTGTAGGGAGGGAGTCCAGGGAGAGGGGTATGTAGAATGCTGGGTAAGAGGATGGAAAATGGTCAAGCTGTGATCTGTCATGTACCAGTCCCGCCACATGGATGAATGGAACCACAGTGTGTTACACACACACACACACACACACACACACACACACACACACACCCCAGGAGCACAGTAAACTCCCAAATGTTCTGAGAAAAGGCAAATCGTCTAGGATGGCAGAAGCAAGGGAGGTGAACATCCCCCAACTGAATCCTAGGCCTCCTCGCGGTTAGAGAAGCAAGAAGCTGTGGTCACCCCAGCTCGCATGGCAGACCCCCGCCAAAACCTGGTCTCCTTCCTTTCCCACTCAGAGGCACTCAGGGCACTTCCTTCCCATGACTGATGGGGTGTTTGCCTCTGGTAGGAGACTTGTAAAGACTGAGCCAGTCACTAAAACCAGAATGGAAACAGACAAGAAGTGCTAGGAGAAAGGTAAAAGGGAGTCTGAGCAGAGGCTACGGGGCAGGGCACGTGGGGTGGATGAGCAGCTTCCGGGCTTGGGCATGCGCAGCTGAGGGTGCCCTATGGTGGGGCAGTGGCCAGGACTCTGGTACCCCAACATTTCAATGATCTGACGCCAGGACTCTATAAAGCACCTGAAGGATGTTTGGTGATGACAGACCCAGAGGAACTATGGGAGAGAAACTTCCTCCTTGCTGTTTCAGGCCTGAGGTCAACACATTCCATGAGTTTGGGGCCCACTGGGACTTTACAGCCCCGATTGCAGATGAAGGGGCTGATATATAGAACTGGAGTAACTAAAAGCAGCCTGAGTGTATGCATTTATTAACAGGAACAGATTTGTTTCTAAGATACAGAAGCATTAAGCAATTTATAAGCAGAAGGGAAATACTCTTCTTTCAGATGTCATAGTAAACTGCAGGAAGAATTTTACCCAGCTTCCTAGCCTGCCTTAAAAAAATACAAGTCATGGAGATTGTCCTTTGGCAAGACAGGAAGTTAAAGTCCAAATTATTTAAAAAGCATCCTTGCCATTGGAGCCAACCAGAACCTTAAATTGGGGAAAAGCTATCTGTGTTTCAAACACCAAAATGAAATGTGACTAGCGGGTTCTTGCATCTTTTCTCAATCTTGTGCCCAGATAATCCCCTAAAAAAATCTGGGGATGGCACGCAAAGCAGTTCTACTGGGAGCCCACCTCTGCTTGTGCTCCAGGCAGTGAGGGAACGCAGAAGCTCTGCCTTGCGCTGCCCCTTCCCTGCCACAGCTCTTCCCAACCCTGCTTACTCTCAAACTTCAGACAGAGCTCAGCCCATCTGCTCACCTCCCTGGGAGAACTTGGTGCTTGCTGTCCTGCTGGTATTGTACTGAGCCGTAGTCATTTCAAGACCAGAATGCCTGCACCCTCTGGGCCGATGCACTGACCAAAAGCCTGTGTTCATCACTTTGTGGTGCCATAAAATGACAGGCATTTGGTTCCCACAAGCAAATCCTCTAGATCAAGAACCTTAATACACTGGTAAATATAAGTAATAATGGCCAGGTGGCAAGTCCTTGTGCGTTCAGAGGCTCACCAGAGGGTAAGAGGAGCTTCTGGTGCCCCTAATGGTTTTCCATTTTTCTGTGCAGTGATACTAAGCCTTTCCCTAAGAACTCAGGCCATAAATTACAGTCATTCTTTCTGAAGTCTTTTTACCGAGAGGAAGCTGAACATCAGTTTCCCTTCTCCTCAGACACAGGTGCCTGAGTGTTTCCTAACAAACTGAATTCTTCTGGACTCGGCGGTGAGCACGACTTGCCATCAGATTACAGTCTTCAGCAAGCATCAGAGTCTCCTGAAGGATTTTTAAAAGCACAGATTGCTGCGGTCGACTGTTCCCATTTCTGGTTCGTGAGGGCTGGGGTGGGACCTGAGAACTGTTATGTCTCAACAAGTCCTTGGGTCCCTCTGACACTGTTGGCCCTGCAAACCCTGCTTCTCTCCCCGCCTTACACCGCAATGCAGATTACTCACCCCAGCGGAAGTGTAGCTCTCATATTCATAATCCCATCATCAATGAATCACAAACTCTAGAAGCTGCCCCATGAGGCTTTCAGGGGACAACTAGACACAAACCATAACACTGATCTTGCACTTTCTTTCCATTTCTGTAAGGAAACCTGGTTCCTTTTGATGAGCCAAGATGTAGATCCCAGATATATATGCTGTAGTTCTAACTCTCTCTCAGATGACTTTGTTTGGGAAGTGGACATTATAAGGAAAGAACTAAGGTTAGGTAGATATAAGCTGAGGGCCTTGATTCAGCAAGATTAGCACCTTCATCAGCAACAGCAGAGAGGGCATTCTTGTCTTGTCTGAATGCACTGAGGAAATCCAGATGAGGAAGTACGAACACCAAGAGAGCCCTCACTACGCCAACTGCACCAGCATCCTGAGTCCGGCCTTTTGAACACTGACAAAAGAAATGTGCGCTGCTTACAACACCCAGGCTGTAGGGTTTTGTGATGGGATCCCAGCGGTCCATTGCAGTCGGAATGGTAATTTTGTCTGTCCTGAGACCCACCTATATCCAGAAAACATCTTGGAAGTCTCCATGAGTATCACAAATCCTAATCCAGAGCTTAAGCTGACCTTCTTCCTTTGCATATTTTAACATTGCTCTTCACTATTGTCCTTCATGTGCAAGGGGTGGTCAAATATACAGTGAATGATTTTTTTAAAACGGTTTACGATAAACAACGTATTTCCAGAAATCTCTTCCATGATACTGTCCTCTGCGCTGCACACACATCACATTGTTCTTGGATCTTTTTTTTAAAAAAATCTACCTTGAGAGCCTGGACACGGTGGTGCGCACTTGTAATCCCAGCACTTGGGAGGCTGAGAACAAGAGGATCGCTACGAGTCTGATCTACATAGTGAGACTCTAGATCAGCGGTTCTCAACCTTTCTAATGCTGTAACCCTGCAATATAGTTCCTCATGCGTGGTGACCCCAAACTAAAAAATAATTTTGGTGACTAATTCAAAACTATAATTTTGCTACAGTTATGATTTGGAATGTAAATACCTGATATGCATTAAGTATCTGTTCGACTTCCACCGGGGTCGCAACCCACAGGTTTAGAACCACTGCTGTAGATCCTGTACATCCTGTCCTAAATACATTAAAGAAAACATTCTGCCTTCATATGAATTAAATCATTGAACCAACTTCTACAGATTTATTTTTAGAACAACTTCATAAAAATCATTTATTGATTGATTGATTTATTTATTTACTTATTTATTTGGTACAGGGTCTTGCTACACAGCTCGGACTCATAGTGACCTTCCTGTTTCAGCCTCCCAAGTGCTGAGATTACAAGTGTGTGCCACCACGCCTGGTTACAGTGGCCAGCTTGACACAGAGCTGGCACAGCATGCAGTACCGGGGACTGACACCAAGTCCTTGTGTTTGTCAGGCAGGCACTTAGACTGCCAAGCTCTCTCCCCAATCCTACAGCAGCTTCTTTATCTGAGAGAGCCATTTTGTTTTAAGTATTTCAAATTTGAAGATACAAAGCAGATACGACTGCATGTAAATATTCAGTTGACTGAATTAAAATCAGTGTTGTGCTTTGCAAAACTATGGGGCTAGGAAAGGAATTTAAAACCCTGTCCACTCCCTGAAGAGTTTTCACTTGAACAAGCAAGAAACAGACAAGAGCACAGCATGAGGCATGGAGTTCAGTACCAAGCTGGTGAGCTGACGGTCCATGGCTGGGAGAGGTGAATCAGGAGGCTTCGCCTCCCAAGCCCAAGGGCTTAGACTTGGACTTGGCTGGCAATGGGATTTAGTCCTCAGAAGAGGAGCACAGAGGCAAAAGCAAAGCACCGCTCTGCATGGTGACGGGGATTACTGGGGAGTCTACGCTTCTGTTGCTTCGGTTGAGGGAGGGGATGGGTGCGAAATCTTTGGCTTCCCACTCAGTTTTACTATAAACATGAAATTGCTGTAAAATAAAGTGCGTTTAAAAAATCGTCAGAGGCTGGAACATGCCACACCCCTTGGGAGCCACCGCAGCCCGTCACCCTGAGCACCCTGAAGCCTAAGGAAGAGCCTGGAGCAGACTCCAGCAAGATCCTGTGGAAGGTTTGCAGCACAACTTTACTCCTGGGATGTGTTTGCTAAATCTCTTCAAAACTTCCATAGCCATGAAATGTTCCTCACATTTCTCCCATTAAAATAATAATAATAATAATAATAATAATAATAATAATATAATAAATAAATAAATAAATCATCAGAAATAGAACAGCCTCTGCTCCCAGAATAAAAGGATTAGATGTGAGAATGTGATTATTAACCAGAGCAGAACATTTTGTGAAGGAATTTTGTGAAACTGCAGGCCTGATTTACTGTTTTGAGGAATATGTGCTTTGATATTTGACAAAATTTGTGAAATACTCAAAAATAGGAAACACATTGGAAGACATGTATGTGAGTAGTCTCCACACTTTTCTTTCTTGTTGCCAATTTTTATTTCCAAACTAATCATCACTAAGAATTCATTTTCTTTTTTACTTTATTTTGCATTTTTCTTACCCCACTACAAATGTCTATGCTGTTGTGACTGTAACATTTCACTGATGTGGAAATCAATATGACTATTCCAATGTGAGGCTTTCCAAAATTCTGTAAAAGCATTTTGAAAATTTAGATGGACCCATTTCTTTGTGGTGGAATCATCGATTTTCATTCTTCATAGCCTTAGGAGCTGGAAATACTTGATCTGCTCTCATGCGTTTTTATCATAGGTGAAAAGATAAGAGGATGAGAGAGGATAGTTTACTTAAGTGGAAGCCCTAGAAATAGACCACAAGTCTCAACATGAGTGCAGAGAAATTTCCCTTATCCTACTTCCCAATACAGAATATTCTTTTGTTAGAACTCACTTTCTATTTTTTTCCTACATCCCCCCATAAAATTTTAAGCTCTTCAAGAAAAAACAATGTCATTTTTTGACTAATACAAACGTCAAGTATGTAAGACTCAGTAGGCAAAGCTTTGCAAATACTGGCTACAAGATCCTAACAACCTATTGGGAAACTTATTTCCAGCTTCTCCTTAAAGATTTGGAACTCGAGCCTTAAGAAATGTAACTTCTCTCCCTAAAACCACACGACTGGTGAGTGGCAGAATGTAGACTCATCCCTGAACTTTTCCTGAGCCTTTCCCTGCTCGACCAGTGCATCAGTCAGGATTCTGTTGTTTAAATCAAATACCATGGATGAACAATTTAAATGTTAGAAAGATGTGTTTTGCCTCACAGCCTCAGAGGTGACATCCACAACTGCACAGCGCCTTGGTGGTGAGGCAGAGCATGATGGGGGACACATCTGGTGGAGCAAAGCTGCTCACTTCAGGGAGGACAGCAAGCAGACAGGACAGCAGCACCCAGGAACACAATGTACCCTTCTAGGGTACACCCCTAAAAGCTTCCTTCCCCCTAAAGTTTCCACCATGCCCCGATAAACTATTAAGTCATTGTCAGTGGATTCATCCATGGATGGGGATATCGCTTCTTCCATCACCCAGGGAATTCCTGCATTAATCACTTGCCCATTGCTAGGACAAATTATCCAGTGCCCTTAACCTGAAGGAAGTAACCTAATTTTATCACAATGTCAGTCCATATCTGGCTGACTAGAAGAATGACATGATAAAAGCGCATAGCGGAGGAAAGCTGTACAAGCCACCTGGCCTGGTTCTTGGGCTGGATCAGCTCGCTGTCCATAGTTTTCCTTTAAATGCCACATTCCTGGCATTTAAAAGTTCCTGAGGTCTTCAGTGTCACTTTGGCTTCAGCCTTGCTGCTTCATGTATTGCCCACTCAAAATCCCTGGCAGAGCCTGCCTGTGTCACACTTTTGTCTGGCCTTTTAAAATTTAAGTGAAAGCCTCCGTGACCCCATAATGTTTGCATTCTGAAGCACTGTGAAATCAGTACCATGCGGATGACACCAAGATATGCCCCAGGCTCAAGAAGTTGCCAGGCCCTCTCAGAGCATGGGCATGGTGGATTGTGAGAGCCTTCATGACTAAAATTGGGGGAATGCCACAACATGCAGCACTGAGTGGCAAAACACCATGGGGCTCTCTTGTCCAAACAAAAATCTTTCAAAGGGGTGACTCTTCTATCCTTGTGATGGGCTTATGATAGGTGAGATCTAGCCATTCCAGAAGTGACCCAAGTGTAGAGTTCTTAGTTTCTTTAGAATGGTTCTAATGTTTTCAGCAATCACAAAATCTTGGCCCCAAATTTATGCATACTTATTTCTGGCAAAGTTGCCAAATTTTTACATCTTTTAGCTCTAAATTTTGCTCCTGATTTTCATTGTAAATATGGCTAAAATCAGCCAGTCATGTCTATTCCACAGCTGAATAATGGCTGCCTTAAAATTTTTACATGCTCACATGCACGCACACACACACACATATATACACACACACAAAGACTATGTTACCAACATCTTAGAACATGGACAAAATGAAGACCATTACTCTGTCAGAATGTAGCAAATATGCCTTCTAGTCCACTTCTCAATAGAATCCTCATTCCTATCTGAAACCTTCCTGATCTGGTCTATAGTATCTGCATGTCCATCTGCCATCTGATCTTCTGACCCACCAATGTAGCCCACTGAATTTACCTTATAGTTTTCTAACACATGTTCTAGTCTACTTCTTCAAATATTTTCAAGTTCCTCCTGCAAAGCATTTGCAAAGGCTTCTGAACCTCCAGTATGGCTACCACAATGACCCCACTCCTGGTACCAGTTTTCTATACTAGTCACTTTGACATTGCTGTGACAAAAGTCCCTGACATCCACAATTTAAAGGAGATTTTTTTCTTCATTTAGAGGATTTGCTCCATGTTTGCTTGATTTTAACGCAGTGATGGCATGGCAGAAGAAAATGGTATGGGCAGATTGTTCAACCAACGGCACTACTAAGTAGAGTAAGAAGGGGGGAACCAAGGACCAGAATACACCTTTCCAGGTAGCACCTTCATTCAGCCTCCTCCAACCAGGTCCTATCTCCTAAAAAACACATTCAGCTATGAATTCATGAATGGCTTAATCTATATTGGTGAGCATGGCAACCCATGAGCAGATCATCCTCTAAAAGGCCCACCACTGAATACCTCAAACTCCAGGGGTATATTTTACATGGAAACCATAGAACTTTCTGAGGCTCCACCCTTAAATACTACTGCACTGGGGAATCATTCCTTCAATGCATGAGCTTTTGGAAAGCTGTTCAGATCCAAACCATAGTATTATGTCCTTCTGCCCAGAGGCTTGTATCCATCTCATAAAATAAAATGGTTTGAATCCTCTCCATGCATGACTAAATTCTCAGCAGTTCCAGGATTTCTTAAAAGTCCAAGGCTAAAGACTATGAGATTTTAGGCAAAATCTTTTCTGTGAGCTTCTATAAATCAAGATGAATATCACATAGTTCCCTGACGCAATGGCATAGGATCAGTTTCCAGAGACGAAAGAACAGCATAAGGAGGCCTTACCCCAAAGCCTGAAAACCAGCAGAGCAAGTGTAAATGCTACAGCTATGTCCAACAAACAGGGCTACATCGGCATGAATTAAGCTTCAAAATTCTACCCTTAGGCCCTTCCCAGCTACTACTCATATAGTCTCTGTCTTGGCTTTATTTTGCTCACATTCCTTGAATCTCTAATTTTCTGGGGTGTGCGTTGCAACTTGAACTTCATTCTCATAGATTCATATATTGTCCTCTCAGGGGCTACGTGTAAGGACTTCAACTCTGTCCATATCACCATCTGGCCTCCTAAGCTTTTTCTGAAGTATCAATGAAAACCTCTGTGACCCCGCAATGCTTACATTCTGCATGCCTGAAATACCAGCATCACATGAGTGATGCCAAAGTTTGTCAGTGGCAGGAACAGTAACCAAGCCCCCTGGACCACAGTAATGTCAGCCTCTGCATGCCTGGGTGGCTGAATTGAGGGGAAACTAATCCCTGGAAAATAATTCTCTGGGTGGCCTGTAGGGTCAGGGGCCCAGGAGCACTCTTCCCTAATAAAGTGTTTACACTTTTATTTTGAAACAGGGTCTTATGGGGGCCAGCTAAGTAACTCAGTGGATTAAAGCACCAGCAAGCAGGCACAGGTGCTAGGGCTCTGCCCCCTGTGGCACACTGAGACAGCAATTAAGACTGGGCATGGTAGCACGCACCTGTACTCAGAGCTCTCAGGAGGTTATAAACACATGGATCACTGAGTCCAATCTAGTAGTGAGACCCTGAACACCCCGTGGACCCATCATAAAATACAAAAAGTAAAGAGAGAAAGCAAGCAAGCAAGCAAGCAAGCAAGAAAGAGGGTCTTCTTATGTTACCTAGTCTGGCCTTGAACTCAAACTCCTCTTTCTTCAGATTCCTAGAAGCCAGAATTACAGATACATGGCCCCACTCTTGACTTCAAATGAAATATTTATGCTTTTATATTTTTCAACCTGCAAGGAGTAGAGTTTGACTGATTTCTGAGATACTTGGAAAGCATTTAGTGCAAAATGTTTGGCTTGTTTGTAATGGTGTTAGTATCTTTAAAACCATACCCTCTTCAGCTCACGTTGGCAGAAGTTTTAGTCCATAGCCACCTGACTATTGTTTCTAAAACTTTATAAGGCAGAACACTGTGGCAGGGATCCTACAGTGGAACAATCTGCTCATATTTAGGAAGGAGACAGAGACAATGACGGTGAGTATTTCATTTTGACTTTTTTAGTTTAGTTAGTACAGGGTCTACAGGGTCTCACTACAAAGACTATACTCATAGTGATTCTCTTATTTTTAAGCCTCCCAAGTGCTGGGATTACAAATGTGCCACCATGCCTAATCTTATTGTTTTAAAGATTTATTTGGTACAGAATCTGCACAGCTCATACTCCTAGTGATCTTCCAGTCTCAATCTCTCCACCTCTGGGATTACAAGTGTATGCCACCACGCCCAGTTTCAGTAGCCATCATGGTGCAGGGCTGGCACAGCATACTGTGCAATAGATCAAACCCCAGTCCTTCTGGTTGCCCGGTAGATATTTAGACCACCAGTCTATCTCCCCAGCCCCCTATAAAATCTATTAAAACTTACTTATATAGTTGAAAAACTTAGCTTCTACTGCCTTCCAAGTATAAATCACCACAAGCATTAATGTATTAACTCAACAACTCGGTTAGAGTTCTCATGATCCGACCACTTTCCAAAGGCCTTGCCTCTGAATATTGTCGCACCTGGGACCAAACTAGCAGGAATAGTTCAGATCCGAGCAATAATGACAGCTGAGCTGGCTCTAGCACAGTCACCGAATGCTCTCTCTTTCCAAAACTTATCCAGATAGAAGGCTGGCCCAGATGCTTTTAGATAGGTCCATGCCTTCAGAAGATAAGACACTTATGGGAAATTGTTTGGTGATATCAATTAAGATACTACGGCCCAATGCACCTAAGAATGTCTCTGCTTTGATTTTTATAAAATGACTGCAAAGATAGAAGTGAGAGAATTTTCTGTCTTCTCAAATTGTCCAGCATTCACAGTGGTCCATCTTAGTCACTGATCTCATCCCTGGTGTCCTTATTCCCCAACAATCATCGTTTTGCCCTTGCTTGGAATGCATCTGTTTATCTTCAAAAACTTTGGGGCAATGCTGGGCATTTCTAACGATCACATCACGTCTCTGGAATGTGACTGGCTGGGAGCAAGGGTCAGGGCTGGGACCCAGGGGCCACAGGATAGAAAAGCCTGCAGAGCACGCCGGTCCTTCCTATTAGACAGCTTTGTAACTGCGGTGGTCACCGTCATGTGAGTCAGCATAGGAAACGATGCCAAAGCTGGGCTGCAGGAGACAGGAGCTTTACCAGCGCAGCTCACCGGGCCTGCGGAGCGTGGGTAGGACACACACGGCCTCCTCGTGCATCTAATTGACTGCAGAAACTTAATCCAAGGCGTTTTGATTTGGACCCCACCCTCTTGTTGCTGTGGGTGTCACGATCCTCTGTCCCGGAGACGTGCTGTAGAAAGCACAGTGCTTCAGGGGGTCCCTGTAGAAGAAGGCGCTCCCTGCCATCTCCCTGGCTTGGCCCACAAGGCAGACCGGGTTCTGTGTGACAGGCTCAGCCTTTCAAGCAACCTCCTCTTTCCTTTCCCCTTTTTTTCTATTCTTATTTCTTCATCTCTTTTTTTTTGTTGTTGTTCCCTTCTCTTCCCTTCCCTCCTTTTCCTCTTTTCCCTTTTTTCCTCTTCCTCTCGCTTTCTTGGCTTGGTTTATTTATTTCCACTGTTTTGTTTTTCATACTTACTAACCCATATGCCCACCCACACCGTGCATTCCATTGACCCCAAAGTTTAACAATTGTAATTCAGTTCATCAGGAATGAAGCCCAAGTACCAGTAGTCAGAAGATCTTCCATTGGCCCCAGTGTGCAGCTCAGTGGGACTCCCACACTGAGCCACTACTACTATGGCCACCACCACTGCTGTGATCCTACGACTTTCCATATTTCAGACATTTCCATTACGGACAGCCATAGATACTACCTGTTACACACACTAAACTTCCTCAGGGCTAATGCTACACTTCTTTGCTTTTCTGGAATTATATCAATACTTTTCTGGTCACAATTCATCATTTTCTAATCAAAAGTTATGCAACAAGAGTACTAAGGGGCCGGGAAGATAGCTCTGTGGCTCACGTGCCTGCCTGGCAAGTGCAAGGTCATGAGTTCGAAGCCCAGCCCCTCAAAAAAAAAAAAAAAAAAAAAAAGAATGCAAAGTCTGGCAGCCAGAATCTCTTAAGTAACATGGAAATGGAAAATTGATTATCAGTTCATAAATACAGTTTGTAAAATAGTTCCCAGAAATGTTAAAATCTAGTGGATCTTTGGAGAAAAACAACTGAAGTGTGTTCTGTAGTACAAAGGTTGGAAGCTATCTGAGAAGGTTATTTTTTAAGTTGGTATAAAAGTAGTTCTTGGCTCTGAACACACAGAAACAGATAAATGAAGAACAGCTCAGAAAGTCACTGTTGGACTGAGGAAGCCACTTAGGGGTTTTATATTTGTCTGAGACAGCATGCTCTTAGATTTGCAAGACAGGAAGTGGGCGCCTCTGTCCCAGGGCTCACCCACGTTCTCACCACCTCCCGTGTCACAGGGCCAGCTACGGCCCCATCTCTCTCGGCCCCTGTAGACTCGTCAGAGAAGAATCACAGAGGGAAACGCTAGAGATTATGGTTGGCCAAGTCAAGCTCTTGCTATCATCCGGAAATGTTTAACATAAATAAATCTTTAACTTCAAAAAGTGGCTGTTCTTGGTCTCAGGTATGTAAACATGGTAGGACAAAAGTCCCTCCTGTTTGGCAAAAAGTTTTCAAAACATCAATTAGAAAGAATGGCATGCATGATGAAAACCCACCTTGACAGTGAGAAAGCAATCAGGGCTGATGGTGAGCACCCTCTTCCTTCCGTAAGCATGTCCTCGCAGTCACGCACTGCAGAGGTGAGAGCAGGCACGCGGCTTTGTCTACCTCCTAGTCAAGAGAATGCCCCCTCACCAGGCATGACTCCAGCCCTCGAAATGGAAATGGCAGCAAAATAAACACAAAGGGTGATGGCTTTGGGGCTCTGGGGTAGAACACAGAAGATCGAGATGGTAAGTTGTAAAAGTCAGAATCAGTTAAGCAAATGTATGGCCACCCAGCGGCTACCCGACACTGTTACGAACACATGAGCCGTGCAGGCACCTTGGAACACAAAGCAATGCTGACCCTTTCTCGCCACAAGCTTTTTTTTTTTTTTTTGGTTTTGGGGCACAAGATTACTTTTAATTCACAGGTCCCCATTGTTTGAATTGATGAAATCAGGATCAAGCGAAGGGAGCAAACATTTTCATGTTCTCCGGCCCCCGCCCCTGGCGGCTCACAGGGCAGCATTAACAAGCCGCGGGAGGAACTTGGGTCATTCAAGTAGAGTTTACTTCTTTACAGATGATAAGCAAGACAATGCCCTGTGTGTTTAGGGACACGGAGGTGAGAAGACAAAGAAAAGCAATCTTAGCAAACCTGAAAAGGAGTTTAGAGACCAGTAAAGTAATTTTGAGCACCTTGACATTTAAATCAGATACTTCCATGTAATAAATATTTGCTGAATATTTCCCTGGGCAGCTAGATTCCATAGATAGAGTGACATTGTTTCTCTTAAGACGTGAGCACTTTGTGTGTACAATGGTGGGGTATAGGATACACTTCAGCCCTGTTCCCGGCAGGTAATCCCACGAAGAAAGTAGTATAATGTGTCTGGGCTCGGTGTAAAATTATCTGCGGCAGAGCTTCTGGGACACCACTGAAGCAAACGCAAATTGTGTCACCTTCTAGGCTCAGCCCTTCTCAAGACCAAGGCCGGAAGGCAGCCGGCAGACCTGGAGTCGCAGCAGTCCCAGGAGCCGAAGCCCTAGGCTGGGGACAAATGGGGCCGTGCCTAGGATGTGCCCGTGGCAGGGCGACAAAGAGTGGGTGTGAAGAGGCGCCAGCAGCGCGCCCTCCGGAAGCTGCACCACACTGCGCAGGGCACGCACAAGACGTGGTCTGACGACGGCAATGCTTTCCAGGCAGACTGTGTGCTCCCTTTCTCGTGTATTATTCTTGTATTAGCACACGTGGACTGTACGCCGTGCTTACGTTCTTACGTGGAGTTGGCACCAGCACACACAGAGCGTATTTTTATTTCTTTTTCTGCCCCCGCTCCTCTGTTCTGTCCCCTCTCCTCCATCTCTTAGTCCTCTTCTCATTGAGAAATACCAGTCTCCATACTGCCTCGTATCTTTATTTTGCTTATTATTTATACGCTGGGTTTTCTTTTAAAATGTGTTTAGTACAGGATCTACAGAGTCTCGCTACACAGAACAGACTAGTAGTGACCCTCCTGTTTTCAGCCTCGCAAGTGCTGGAATTGCAGGCAGGCGCGACCATACCTAGTCTTAGTCGCCATCTCAGCACGCCCCCCCCCCCAAGGGCGAGGCCCTCAGGGTACATTAGAGATCAAACCCCAGGCCCTGTGTCTGCCTAAGCAGGTGCTTTAATCTGCTATTCTTTGGGTTCTTATTCAAGAGAAACCGTATAATATTTAAGTTTCTATGTCTGGCTCACTTCATTTAACATTCGGGCCTCAAGGTTTTCCTACAAATGACCCAAACTTACTTGTTTTTTTTTGTTGTTGTTTTTTTGTTTTTTATGGCAGAGCTATACTCCATTGAATATAAATGCCATTTTTTAATCCATTCATCTGCTGATAGACACATGGGCTGCTACCATAACTAGCTATTAAAATTATACTGCTATAAACATGAGTGTCTGTGTCCAATGGGAATTCTGTGAAGAGTTACTTTCAAGAATGCTTCTGTTATGAGACGTGATCTTACTGCACATCTCAGTCTGACCTCACGCTCACGATCCCCCGGCCTCAGCCTCCCAAGTACTGGCGTGACAGGTGTGCCACCACGTCAGGCCCAGACTGCTCTGTTTCTGAGCATCCTGCCATTTGAAATTTATTTTTTCAGATCGTTTTCTTTACTGATGCGTGTTTGTAATACATCATAGTTACATGCCTTGTCGAGAGTGGACACACACGCAAGGCACCTTCCAGAAAGGGGGAGGCGTTCTCTTATGGTGACCCTTGCACGCCCACATTTACCACATTGCAACTCACAAGAGCTAAACCAGGGAAGTGGCCTCCAGGTCCACTAGCAATGGGATGGCCCAGGGTGTGACATCTACACACAGTGCCTGGGGGCTGGGGTGTCACTCTGCTAGAGTGTGTGACCTGCAGGATTACGAGAAAAGAAATAAAAGCATTTTAAAGCGAAGAAAAGTACTTGTAATTTGGTGCGTTAGAAACTGACGTAGGTTTACTTTACTCACCATGACCGTCTTGAGGTCCGTCCATTTGCCTGGAGTTGCCTCTAGTATACTTCTTTATGGCAGAGAAATGCCACACTATGTAGGAATACCATATTATTTTCTTTATGTGCTGCTATAAACATAAATGTATATGGATTGTCATAGTATGATGATCTTTAAGTCTTTCAGGAGAACACCAAGGAGAGGAATAGCTGGGCCAAATGAAATTTCTAGTTTTATTTTTTAGAGAACCCCATACTGATTTCTGTTAGTGGTTATGTTACTTTGCACTCCCACCAACAGTGTAGAATTGCTTATTTCCCCACCCCCCGCAGCCTCGCCGGCATTTGTTACTATTTGATTTCTTTTCTTTTCTTTTCTTTTCTTTTCTTTTCTTTTCTTTTCTTTCTTTCTTTCTTTCACCCTGGAACCGGGTATTGAACTGAGGTCCTTGCACTTGTCAGGCAAGTGCTTATTCCACTGAGCTATCTCCCCAGCCCCATTATTGGATTTCTTGATATTGGCCATTCTTTCTGGAGTAAGATGGAATCTCAGTGTTGTTTTAACTTGTATTTCTCTAACAGCCAACAACATTGAGTCAGAAATGGAAATAGCATAGTTTCTTTTTTTTATTTAATATTTTTATTGTATAAATTTAACAATGGTTATATTACATATTTTCATCATCAGATCAGTTTAGACTAATACATATAGGTATATAAGATTGATCAAACAATTAAACATTCACATATTCAATCAACATTACTTTTTTTTTTCTTTTCCCCTTTCTTATTTTAAAAGTTGACACATTTCATATTGTCCTCACAATAGTTCTACAGAGCACAGTGTGTGGGTATGACCCACCATCCTATTGATGTTGCTAAGAAGAAAAAAAAGAAAAGGAAAGGAAAGAAAAAAAAAAGAAGAAAGGAAAAGAAAATTCTTCTCTTTGGACTGAGAGGAAGCAGATGCATACACAGTCAAATGTTCTGCAATTGCAGTGGGCCACCAGTGAAGCTATTGATCTAAGCCTCCTAAAGCTCATCTCACCAATCTAGCTCTGTGTTTCATGCATGGTAATTAAGTTTTTTTTTTTTTTTTTTTTTTTT
>PVJA010001288.1:0-111964 GCA_004027025.1 Myocastor coypus
CGTGGAAAACTATCCTTCATGTCCCCATGCCATATTGTCGTTCTTTAGAGTTGCCTAACTGTGGACTGGAACCTGAGCGGAAGTAAACCTCTCATCCTTTAAGTTGCAGGTGCCAGGTACTTGTCCCAGCAAGTTGAGGAAAGTGACTAAGGCATCCGCCTCCTCATGTTCTTACTGACCTTCAAAAGTCCCAGATAAGATGGCCTGGTGTGGGAAATGTGGTACCCTGACCTCTGCCCGTACCCAGCAGGACTGGCAGGTCACACCACTGTGGCAGACACACCGAGTTTCCAATGCAGGTCACCCACACCTGCAAGAAACAGAATCTAGAGGAACAGGATGGTGAGGCAGAACACATGCCCAGCCCTCGGGGCTGGGTCTGACGTTTTATTTTAGATCTGCTGAAGCTGCCCCAAGCTCCCCTGGCTGCTGTCTTTTGTGGTTTGACACACACATCTGTCATCGGGTACATGCCATTTGGGGCTGTTGTGACAGGCAGGGCCATGTCACCCGTGAGCCACGCAGTGACACTGCCTCTGGGAGGGACCACGTGGAGAAGCCCATGCGTGACATGCCTCTCATTTCTGTGATATGTCTGGCACCTGCTCCTGCTTTTTAGCGCTTGACACTGGGAAGCCTATCCAATCCCCGCTCTGCTCCCAAGCCCACTGTCCCGAGGCCTCCCAGGTCCTCTAATGAAGCACCCGAGGACTCCAGGCCCAGGGACACGCACTTGGGGAATCTCCCCAAGCGAGCCTCTTCACTTGGGGAGCTGAGTCCTGGCTGGCTCAGCCTCTTCAAAGTGACCTTCAAGTTCTACTAGCTGATCCCAGAACTCACAATGACATGACTCAGTACAGATGTCCCTCAGTATGTGCAGGGGTTCAGTCTAAGGACCTCCCACCAGCCCACAACCAAAATTGAAGGATTAAGAGGCCTCCTGTATAAAGTGGTATGTTTTTGCATAGCACCTACCCACATCCTTTTTTGATGGCTTTAATCCCTAATACAATGCAACTGCCGTGTCCATGGGTGTGGCAGTGTTAGGGAATAATGACAAGGGGTAAAGTCTATATATATTCAGATTTTTTTCCCCTGATACTTTACACCTTTGATTGGTAGAACTCACTGATGGGGAACTCAAGGGTACAAAGGGCTGATGGTATCGTGATCGATGCTAGGACCCACAGCCCAGTGCTGCTGAGCCAACAGGTCTACCAAGGGGCCATCGGACAACCTCATGATGACGTTGAGGGGTGCCTGCCATGGTGCAGTGATGGGTTGGGAAGGGAAGGGAAGGCCAACAAGGATATGCCTGACTCTTCCTGATGCACTGCTGGGCGAGGAAACATTATCTCAGATACCGACGTGTGAGAAGGTTCTAGAAAAAATTTGCCAGGTGGACAGAAAGAAAAGCAGGCAGAGGACAGTAGCAGCATATTTCAATTTGAGATGAGAGCGGAGAAAGGCAAGGCAATGAGGAGATAGGAATAACATACACCCCGGTAGATTCTCCAGCGTCACTAGATGGGACATGTGAAGAAAAAATAATTTCAAAGGCTGGCAGGACTGAAATAGTGAAGAACTTCAGATCCTCAGAATGGCGCACTCCCGAGAACCTTTCAGAATTATTCCTCTTTACAGAATCCCTAACACACTTTTAAAGCTAGGCAGCTGCTCCAATTTCATCAGAAATTTCAGAAGCAAAAAAGAAGAGTGGGAAAAAATGGAGGTGCACCTTCCTTCAAGATTAATCTTTTTGCTTCCTTAGAAAAAGCCCCAAAGTAAATCAACCTAGAAAGCATCTTTTTAATTAAAAATTCAACCATTCATTTTCATGGAAGGAGAAAGTTAAGCAGGAGAGTAAAGTGTCTTGCTGGCATTCACGGGGAAGCTCAAAAGCAAACCTCAATTACTTAATTTATAATCTCATTCAAAATGGTCATTTGTAAAATGTGTAGCGGTTTCTGCGAACCCTGTTGAGGGGTTGGAGTTCTCAATGCAGGGTGGCACTGACAACTCCGGAGCTGCCCACCTCAACACTTTGCACCCTTTCTTTAACTTCTTGAGGGGTCTCAGGTTCCCCCACTGTAAAGCCAAACTCTCTACAGGAGCTTGTCTTATATGTCTAACAAAGTCTTGCTTCCATCACTAGCAAAAACAACTCTCCTGCTCACTAAAAGGGCTTAGGGCTAGTAGCAGCGTAGCTCCACAACCACCTGGGTGGCCTCGTGCCAAGAGGACACATCCTGAAGCCTTCCCTGGACAGAAGGCTGGTCCTAGGGTTCGTGGCTCCACAGGACCACCCTTCACAGCCCTGTCCCCAGATCTTCCCAGTCTCATGCTTACCCAGCACATCTAATGCCAACCTACTGTGGAAGAGCCCTGCTGGTAGGCTTCCCTCAGGAGCGCATGTTTGGGGTCTCGAGCCCCTCATGTGGGTTTGGGAATAGTTTGGAGGAATGTGCTTGGTTTTCCCAGCCAGGAACAGGCAGAGAGGTTGTCACCTACTCTGAGTGACTCAGGTTCTTTTCCTACCTTCACTGAATTTGTTCCTTTGAGTCCTCTGCTTTTGGCTCATAAGTGGTTGATGGGGACCTCTGCTTTCACAGTGCATCTTGGCATCACCCCAGCACCAAGGGCCTGGTATGGGTACTGTGGAGCCATTTCTCTCCACAACAAGTCCTCAAAGCATGGCAGGGTCACCAGGAAGCCATGTAGACTAAGCTCTCAAGGAGAAAAAGGACAGGAGAAGGAAGGGCGGGGAGAGCAAAGGCAAACAACGCTGACAGACAGGTATGCAGGGGAAAGATCAAAAGCATCCGTCACTTTGGGGGAGCAGTTAATCAATTCCTGTGCTCTAGTGCTCATGGATTTAGCAAATAGCCATTGGCAGCCTGCTGCCCTGACGCCGTGCAACTCACAGGCTAGGGGACCTGCCACCGCCGTCCCCAACAGAACCACACAAAGACAGGATCCTGGCAGAAAGAGGATTTCAGAACCCAGTCTCCCAGGTGCCACGCCGGGGGCACCTGCAGCTGTTCTTGCTAACAACTTCTGCTCAGTGGCCCTCAACTCCTTTCCATTTTCTGTAGGTCTCAGGGTAGCTCGCCCCAACCTGGGCAATCACCTTCCCCAGAGCTTCTCGTGGGGAAGCAGCTTCCAGAATGAGTCATTTCCTCCCCACTTAAAAATTTTAATTTGCTTTTAAAGTTTTTGGGCTATATTTCCCAGGTTGGTCTAGAACTGCTGGGCTCAAGCCTTCCTGCCTCAGCTTCCTGGGCAAGTGGGACTCTAGGCGCATGCCGTTGTTTTCTTTTTAAACTGATTTTTTAGATTTTCATAAAAGTTGCAAAGACAGCACGGGGCATTTCCCTGCATGCTCTACCGTCCTCCGTGTCATGCCGGCTTCTCACGTTGTCTTTGTGCCGTCACTCCTAACCGAGCTGAGATCCGCCTGAATTTCTCTGCTCTTCCCCCTAAACAGGCTTTGTTTTTCTTCCCGATCCTGGGTCTCACCCAGGATCCTCAATGCATTTGGCAGAGTTCAGTTTTAGGACCATGCAGACACAGAGAAAATCAATGAAAGTAAACAGGGCTGTTTCTAAGTGTTCAGAAATCAGACTTACAATTCCAGACAACAAGTTGACAACACCCTTTGTTCTGTGGCTGAACACACACTTAAATAATTGACTTGGCAAACAATCACACCTAAAGGAAGGCTTTAAGTTTTTGTTGCTGCTGTTTTTGCTTTTTTTTTCGTTAACTAGTAAATCATAGTTTCTACTGCTGGACCTCTGTCCCCCCAGACAGCAGCAGCTAACTTCTTTGCATTTTCTTCAAATTTTTATTAACACGTACTAGTCACATGGGATGAGTTGCTGTATGCCCCTGGCACATCATTTTTTTATGATTTAATATTTTTATTGTTTAAGTTTAACAATGGTTACATTACATATTTTCATCATCAGATCAGTTCAGATTAATCAAACAATTAAACATTAACACTTTCAATAAACATTACTTTTTTCTTTTCCCCTTTTTTTTTTTTTAAAGTTAACACATTGCATATTGTCCTCACAATAGTTCTACAGAGCACAGTGTGTGGGCATGACCCACCTCCCTATTGATGTTGCTAAGAACAAAAAAGAAAAAAGAAAAGAAAAAAAAAAATTCTTCTCTTTGGACTAAGAGGAAGCAGATGCATCCACAGTCAAATGTTCTGCAATTGCAGTGGGCCACATCTTAATTCTTTTCATGCCCCTTCACTTCCCTGGCCCCAGGGCCAGAATTCCTGCTCTTGGGGTTCATCATGAACCCCAGGTCCAATGAGAGCAGGATCCAGTTTCCCTGGGGGCACAGTGGAAGAGTGTCCTCCAAGTACAAGACTCGTAGCCCCCTAAAAACTAACACTGAAGTTGGGAGACTGGAAATGAACCCGATTCCTAGCTAAGAGCTCAAATCTCTGCTTCTACAAAGTAGTGCTTGGCATTGGTGTGACACTTTGTCTTTCCTCCTTTCTGTTCCTGTAACAACATACATGGGGGCCCGGCGGGATGGCTCAGTGGTCTAAAGCGCCTGCTTGGGAAAGCTTGGGCAGCTTCAGGGACCGCAGTTCGATCCCCGGCACCACATGCTGTGCCAGCCCTGCCCTCGGGGCTGGCTGAGCCGGCCATAAAAATGAGTGAATAAACAAAGGTTCTGAAACAAGAAAAAAAAAAAAAAAAAAAAAAAAAAAAAAAAAAAAAAAAAAAAAAAAAAAAAAAAAAAAAAACGAGGCTGGGAAAGCTACAAAGAAAAGATGTTTTGGTTGAGTTTTGCAGGCAGGGGAGTTCAAGGTGAGTCAGCTGCATCTGGCATGGGTCTCCCGATGTCCCTTACCATGCGATGGTGTCACGTGATAGGAATAAATGGAAGTTTTGAGCAGGTGGGCATGCAAGACGCTGATAGACCAGGGCCAACCTTCCTTTATCACAGCCTGCTTTCATGGTAACTCATCTGTCAAGATGGTAACGAATTTCAAGAGACCCAATCTGCTCTCAAAAGAAAAGCATTGGCCCCTCCATGAGCACGAGGCCCCTAGGACTAGCAACTTCTTAAGGTCCCACCACCTCCCAGGACCAAAACACCCGAAATCAGATTGAAGCACACGCTTCCGTGGACACCACCCAGACCCAAAAGGCAGAGGTGGTGTGTCTATTCAAGAAAAGCTGCTAGGAAGTGGGAGGTCAGGAAGGAAGAGTCACAGTCAGGTTTAGAGCTGGGTGTGCCAAGCGAGGGTTCCAAGTAAGGTGACACAGGGCCTGGGTCACCTGCCAGGCTCTGGTCTTGGAGTGGGCAAGGATGCATTTTTGCTCTGAGTTCTGCTTTCCCCACATGAGCTGCCTTACTGGCTGATGGATGCATTTAGTAGAGGGCTGGCTTTATAGGACAGTGGCAGTGACAGCTGTCACTTATACTACGGTACTGCTCAAGTAGCCAGTGACTTAACACACAGCACAAACTCAATAGAACTTGCATTTCATTGATAAAGAGTCCAGGATGCATGAAGCCTTAGAAACACAGCAAACTTCAAATGCCTACTTTGGAAAGCATTCTGTTGACTGTGAATAGGGAATAGAAAAGGAAGACAGCAGACGGCATGGGTGGAGAAGGCGGTGAGGGCCGCACAGGAGTCTGCACAGGCCTCGTCCTGGGGGGGGGGCTTCTATATGCACTTTAATTTCTGATCCATAAATTCATGTTAGAGAAAAACATTTCAAAAATATCTTTGATGAATTTTAACATTATTTAGTCATTTTTCGTAGGATAATGGAGTGACTGAAGTTGAAGATATTTTGGAAGTGTACATCACGAGTTTAGCTGCCACCTTTAGAACATCTTCTCTTCCTGTGATAAGTAACTTTCCATGCTTCCTTCTTTAACTGAGTCATACAATTATTTGTTTGAAAAATATACCGTAAGACAATCCGTGTTTGTTTCTGGGCTGAGTATATTTACATAGATTGGAATTTATGCATTACAACGTTAAAGTAGACCGAGCAGATTTATAGACATAACTTTGCTGTTTTCTTACAAATGACATGAAAGACAAAGGAAGAGGACTGCTGCGTATGAGCTCTTTTCTTACAAACAATTCATTGCCCAGTAAATAGTAGGCATCCATATAAATAAAGATTGTATGTACAAGTTGGTTTTTTTTTTACTATTGTGCCATATGGAAATAACTAGATGGGTTTTCACCAACGGTAGAGGGTATTTTTCAAACAATGTGACTTAAAATACTGGCTGTGTGGCATAGACAAAACTCCACTTAGCAAGCACTGACACAGGTAGGTACGTAGACATCATTCTAAGCAGCCAGACCCATCAAGTTGTAAAACTCCAGGACCAACAATCAGAAGTGCCATGTTGCATGTAGTGGGATGAACCGAAGCAGAGAAATCGAAAGTCAGTGATTTCAGAGAGAAGCCCCGAATTAAAAATCAATAGAACAGATCCACCCAGTTGCCAAGGCTAATTTGCAACAGGCTCCTTCTCCCCTGGGGATCTCAGTGCCACCCTGTCTGGGGGGTAGCAGGGACTGATTGATTTCATGGATAACAAGCTTGTGCTTTGCAGATGTGGAAGCCCCGCCAGCCTCCAATAAGTGAAAAGCCAAGCTGGATAAGAACACTGCCACATGTTTCCTGTTTCCTCGCGTGGAGAAGAATTTTGCTCAGGTGAACACAATGGCATAGGTGGTGCAGATTCTCTCAAGGGTCACAGGCAGACTGTCCACCAGTTCTAGGTTCCTCTTTAGTGCCTTGCATTTTCCCGTCATTTTCTTATGCTTCCCTGCTAACTGATGCCTTTTGAGTGGAAGACTGGGTGAAAGTTGTGAACAATTTGTGATTGCGCTGTGTCAAAACTCTCCAGACAACCGGATAGGTTAGCCAAGCTGTGACGGAATGGTGAACACTTGAGCAGCTCATATTCGAGATGGACCCAAGTCCTTGCCTGTTTTCAATAACAAGTTATTTATTTTATTTTTTAAGGTTATTTATATGCTTCTTTACTTTAGTAAAAAATGCAACTTATATACTTTTCATACACTGTAAGCACTGAAAGGTTAAAATAATGTGAAAATTTTTCTTCTCATCCTGTAGCCTAATTCTCTTCCCCATAGTCTACTGCTAAAATTGCTTGGTCTCCTGCCAGAAGAATGCTAAGAAAAAAAAAATTTATTTATCTACTTAATACATCTTGAAGATTAATCCATATCCATATGAAAAGAAATGTTTCATTCTCTTTAATGTCTACAATTCAGTTGGATGGAATTTATTTAAATTCTTCCCTGTGGATAGCCAGATAGGTTTTTCTAAGCTCTTGCTGTTTCAGATAATGCTCTAGTAGTAAATAATTTTATGCACAGATCATTTCTCGTCTTCAAAGATAATTCCTGGTATTGATAATAAAAGTCATACAACCATCTCAACAGATACAGAAGAGACATTTGGCAAAATTCAGTATTCTTTCATGATAAAAATATTCAATAAATGAGAAGTGGAATGTTTTTTTTTAAAGCCAATATATGTAAAGCCTGCAAATTCAGACTCCGTGGTGAGGAGCAAGGCAAGGCTACCCGCGCTCATCACTTCTGTTTGCCCGAAGGTGGTGAAGTGGGGGCACGAGAATCAAATCACACAGCTTTTAGATGGAAAGATGACTAAGTTTTGGGAAGAAAACATACATTATAGGTGAGATTGGATGTGTCTTGAATTTGATTATGGTAATTACTACCTAATGTATACACATTTCAAATCACCATACTATAGGTCTCAAATATTTAAATTTTTGTTATTTAAATATTTTAAAATTCAAAAAATATTCAAAATATTTCAAGCATTTGCCTTTTGATAGACACTGCTAAATGGCCTTCACTAAGTGTCTAGCTCTATGCTCCAACTCACAAAGCGCATTCAGTTTTAAAGATGAGGTGGTACATGTAGGTAATTTCATTTACTTAGCTCGGTCTCTAAAAGAGAAAGGAAGCAGATGCCAGGACAGGCTTGGATGGAAGAGACCCGAGCAAGTGCTGTTGAGCACCTGGCAGAGGTCAGCCCCAGACCCCCTGGCTCTGCCACTTCCTGTGGCCAGGCAGGTGGCTACATGTTACATGGAAAGTAGTTTAGTCCAAGGATCAGGAGTAACTGTAACAATTGCCATCATCTGTGATGCACTCCATAAGTACACAAATGATTTTCTTGTGCTGTTTCTCGTAACGCTCACAACAACCCTAAGAGGTGGGTGCTGTTATTTTGCTCCTTTAACAGACGAGGAAGCTGAGGCTAAACAAGAAGGTTTAAGTGGTGAATGGCACAGCTAAGATTTTACTTCCTGGGGTTTTCTACTAAGACAGAACCAATGGAGCAAAGAATGAAGACAACATCATCATGTGTCTGGACACTGCTGGGCGTGTTTCCTGCTCAGGTAGGGATCCACCTCAGCCTGTGGGCAACTGGAAACAGGAGTCGCTAGTGGGAAGAAGCCAGAAGTGATTCTGCAGATCGAGGGATCTAGATTTCTTCTTCTCTATAGGTTGGCATGAACTTGACCTCCCAATGTAAGAGAAGCATCTGGCCTCTTAATTTGGCAGTCTATACTGGTATAATTCCAATTGTTCCTGGTACAAAACATCAGAAAGTTGCTGAACTTGTGTCCTCTGCCAGCACCCCATAGGAAAGATCCAGGCATTGTTCTCCCTGCCAGGGACCTTGCTGCTCTGGTGGACATCCATATGAGGCTCAGCCACCCTGTTCTACTTACAGGCCTTTGGAGAAAAAGTGATGGCCAGAATTAGAACTCCTCTACTCCAAGCCTTTTCAAGGAATTTGATAACAGACAACCCAAAATTATCATCCTTATTAATTTAAATTTTTGAAAATGGGAAGGAAACAGAGTAACTAAATTGTTCTAGAATTTAGTAACAAAACCAGACCAAGTATATTACTAATGACTAGATGGTTTAATAGTCCAGATTAGACAGGAAACAAAACTTATCAGAATTCACTGTTCAAAGATTTGTTGTTTTGTTTTAAAGACATAACTTAGTTTTATTTTTGTTCACAGCTTCAGTAGAGTTTCTAAAATACAGTACTTGGCTAAAATGGTTAGTGTCCCCACTCAAGACCTAGGGCTGTGGCTGAGAAGACCCTGCCTCACCCTGCTTAGGTACAGCAATGGTTTGACTCTCAACTGCTGTCTACAGGCCCCTATGCTAAAGGCTTGATTCCTACCCCCATGGTACCACTGGGAGTTGGTGGAACCTTTAAGATCAGGAGCCCACTATACGGAAACTGGGTCATTAAGGTTATGACTTCAAGGAATATGGGGACCACAATCCTTCTTCTTCTTTCCCTTTGCTTCCTGGCTTCCATAAGACAAGGAGCTTTCCCCCACTGTAAGTCCCCTGCCATGAAGCGCTGCCATGCCATGGGTCCAAAAGGACATGGCCAACTATGGGCTGAAAACTGAATCTATGAGCCCCTAAGCTGACCCTTTCTTCTGTGGTGGATTATCTCATGTCTGCGATGGTAGAGAGAGCTAACTGCCACAGATGTTGTCAGGGAGGGGAGGAAGTGGAAGCCGAGGGGTTAGAAGAGGGCTAACTGGATGTGGATCCTGCCAAGACAGTGTCTGGGAGACATTTCACCTGGGGGAGCCTCCCAACAAGCCACAATATGCACAACCCAAGAGAACCAGCATTTGGATGCCTGTCCTACCAAAGGCATAGGCCTCAATGCCCCTTAAATAGGAGACATTTATCCTTTTCCTTATCTCCACCATCCCCCAACATAAAGCTCCAGAACATCCAGAAGCCCAGAAAGAGCAGCAGGTCTTCTCGCACCACACAACACTTTCTCGTGTTGTCAAGGAGAGACAGTGGCTTTCCATATCCCAAGGCTTCTATGCCAAAGCATTTCTGTAGCTGAGGGAAAGGGACTGAGAATCAGAGTTGAGATTGCAGTTTGAACCTGGATGAAAGTTATGAAAACAGAATTTTATTAAGTTGTAAGAGAATCTGCTTGTTTTGTCAGTGTAGTAAAGGAAGGCTCAGCATAGCTTCATGAGAAGAGATGGAAACAATAATTTATCCAGGTTTTTTCTTTCCCAAGTTCACATTGCTTCTTACATCCACAGGAGTGTGAGAACTACAAAAACAGAAAGAAAAAGGGGAGTCACCAAAGTAGAGTCTATCCCAGGAAACAGTAGGATGGCTGGAAAGATTATGGCAACAAGGGGAACAGAAAGAAGCTCTGTGGTGTGAAACTTAAGGAGTGAGATACAAAGGGTTGGGGTGTTGAGGGAGAGATATCTGCAAGTTAGGCAGGGACCAGGTCATAAATGACCTTGCACACCATGGTATGAATATTGGGTGCTACCCTTAACGAGTGGGAAACCGTGGGTTATCCTACAGCTGGGTGGTGAGACAGCAGGATGAGGCCTGAACCAGAAAGAGGCAGAGGAAGAAGGTTGATGGTGATGAGATGATGATGGTGAAGTAGCCCAGCATGGCTAGCAGTGAAAAGAAGGAGCTTTGGAAAGATCCGAGATACATAGGAAATGGAATGAACAGAATGCGATAAGTGTCTGGATGGATAGTAGGTCAGGTGGACTACAAGGCTAAGGATTTTGCTTTATCTTGAGTCTTAATTAATGATGCCGATGGACCTTTGCTGGCCTAAAAGCAAGCCAATTTCTTAACTTAGACAGTCGAATATGTAGTTTTCCCAAGTAGTTTTCTACTACCCATGGGCCTGAGCAGAATAGTCAAACACTAACTAGTACTTTTAGGGTTCAATTCAAGGCCAAAAGGCCTAATTTAATGAGAGGAGGTTGTCATGGTAGTTAGGGTTTAGATCTAAGATGTCCCCTAAAATTCTTACTGTGTGTGGGAGATGATTGCATCCGGGGGCTGCTGTGCTCACCTGTGGATTCCTCTGCTGGCAAGTTCGGTAGTTGACAGTGCAGTTAGGAGGTGGAGCCTGGGTGGAGGCGGGTCACTGGGGTGTGGCCTGAAGACTGCATATCTCCACTCACCCATGGTACTTCCCGGCTGCCCTGGGTGAGCAAGCGCCTCTCCCCTGCCATGAACCTCTGCATGCTGCCTCTGCCTTGGAGCCAGCTGGTCATGGGCTGAACCTGGGAGTCAAAATAAGCCTCCCCCGCATTCAGTGGGAGCTATTGGGTATTCTCCCAGCCACAGACAGGGGCGTACAATGAGCTGGTGCTAGAAAAATGCTAAATAGAAACACCTTTTCTAAGGGCCAGCCAGATAGCTGAGTGGACTAAAGCGCCTGCTTAGGGAAAGTGCAGTGGCCAGGGCTCGATCCCCAGCATGCTGTGCCGGCCCCACCCCCAGGGTGTGCTGAGATGGTGACTGAGACTGTGCATGGTATTGCATGCCCATGACCCCAACACTTGGGATGCTGGAAATAGGAGAATCTCTATGAGTCTGAGCTACAGAGTGAGACCCTGTAGACCCGCCCTAGATACAGAAAATAAATAAATAAATAAAAACTTTGCTGTATTCGTAAGCTTTCTGTTGCTATAATGAAATAAAAAGAGAAAAGTTTATCTTGCTCACAGTTTTTCAGGTGCAAAGCCCCAGATCAGATGGCTCCATTGGTTGGGATTCTGGTGAGGAAAGGGGACAGTGACACATGATGGAGGGAGCACAAGCAGGAATAAAGCAGTCACATATCAAGCTGGAGTGAAGAGGGACACTGGGGTCCCATCATTCCCCGCAAGTGTCTAAGCACTCAAGGACTCCAATGACCTACCCACTTCTCACTGCTTAAAATCCACAGAACTCTCGAATACTGCTGCCCTGGGGATCAAACCTTTACACAGGGATCTTCATGGGATACTAAGGCCCAACCGCAGCCCTCTCAGAACTCAGATCTCATTCTCTTGGATACATGTTGCTGGAACAGTCATCTCCAGCAGGATGTACTGGGCATATGACTTCATGTCACTGAGTTTGGCTGGCATTGTGGTCCTGATGTGTCCCTGCAGGGCTGAAGAGATAGTAACTCCACAGAGGAGGGGCATCATATGAAGAAAGCAGAGCAGAGCCCTGCATGAGTGTCTTTCAAGCCTTTGATCACATGGTACCATTCCCACCCCATAGGCTGAAGCAACTCTCATGGCCACACCTAGAGTCAAGGGACAGGGAAATGTATTTTACCTGTGCAGGTGAAGGTGTGGTGGAAATGAACACATATGGAGAATTATCTTACTTCTCTCAATGACACAGTGAAAATGCGTTCCTCCCCTATATAGCTCTACAAGCTACCCTATATCACACTCTGCAGCTAGCTCAGGAGGGGAGAAACTTGCTACGTGGAACAAGGTGGCTGTGAGACGAAACAGTATTCAGACTCAGCAGAGTGTGGAAAGAAATCCCAAGTCCACTGAGAGTTCCCTGCATGTAAGCTAGAGGCTGCAAGGCTCGGCTCTAGAAGGGTTCATTATTTCTCTCTAGTTGTTACATTCAGAGTGTGCATAAGCTGCTACCAGGTGAGCATTAGTACCTGATTTATGATAACGTGGACCAAGTGGTTAAGCACGTGGATCACATAAAGATCAGACATAAAACACATAATTCAGTCATTCCTGAATTTCCTACCAGAGTGTAACGTCTTATACATACAACCACATAAATATTTAACTTCTTGCTATGTAGAAGTGATTCTTTATCCAGGCTCAACTAACTGTTATGAATCACTGTTTAACAGAGCTCTGATTTTCGTTTCCAGATCGGAGGTTAGACACCTTCTAAGAGGCGTTCGTGCTTCTAGTGTTAGCCCCTGATGCTAAGCTTAGGGCTGTCTTCCCATAAAAGCCAGTGACTGGCATTTTCCCTTTTTCACCTTCATCCAAGTTTCCACGTGACTGCAAAGTGTCTATCTCAGAGATGCCTTCAGAACAACAGTTGTAAAATATTGTAGATACTCTGCTGACTTTTGGAAATAGAGGAGATTTCAAATCAAACTCCAATTTTAGTCTTGAACTATAAAAAAGAACTGGTTACTGTGGACCTGTGTTTGTGTACCTAGTGCCTGCCGTTGAGGCGGGGGGGGGGGGTCACGCTGCCCTCCTCAGGCTGGGCCACATCCAAGCCCTCAGTTCAGGCCATGGCTCCCCACTCCCAGATCTGGCCTGCCCTCAGAAGCACGTCAGATGAATTTCCGCGGCTTCCGTTTTGTACCATCTTTTGCATGAATGATGGGCTGTCTCTAATTGTGTAACTTTTCTCTGGGCACCATTCCTTCTCCTCCGAGGAAAGAAATGAAATGATCCCTCTCTTCCTTCCATCTCTCAGGGACTCCTCTCAGTCGCATCTGTCCTCATAGGTGAGATGACTGTTCCCTGTATCAGCATAAAAGCCAGGGACTGCTTTTCAACCAGAAAAACCCTGCTCTGGCCATTACCCAACCATTTCACCACCCTCCCTTTTCTGTGCTCTCTAAATCTCAGTGTGTTTCTAATTAGACACTCACCTCTGAAAAGCAGTCTCTATCCTCCTGCCTCCAATTTATATTAAACAGTTTCATAAAATGGAATTTTTCTTCGGGAGTTTGGAAAAGATAAAAAAGTTTAAGCAAAATTGTACGATTTTTTTACTTTAATTTTTTTTTTTTTTTATAACTACTTCCCAAATTGTTTTCCCTTCTCAAGATGTCTAAGAAGTTCCCTCCTGATTAAGGCAGGTCCTACAATCTTCCTCTTGTGACCCCTCACGCTTTCTTCAAGGTGTAACAACCTTTCAGTCTTCTCATTAATTTCCCCAAATGTTTCAACTCAGTACAAGGATTTCAAGGTGAATTCAACAGCAATGATAAAGATAGGAGCCGCACATTTCGGCCGCTAACCAAATTCTCCCTTAATCACAACATGAAAGGCCAAATCAATATAATTTTAAGAAAGGCTAAAGCAACTAGCCAAAGGTTAGCATTCTGTCTTGCTTGGAAAACTCAGGCAATTGTTTTTGTTCCGTACAAGACGCACATGTGCCTGCAGCTCTCACTTGCCCCTGGCTTCACCGGGCAAAAATGCTGTAAGCAAACCAGAGCTGATTCCAGCACCCCAGTCACCTGCCGTGGAGAGCCCTAGAGTCCTCACCGCCGAAGCTCAGCTTCAGCAGAGCCGGCTTAATGTAGCTGTTTAGACACACCCCGTGCTCCTGAAGAATCTATTTCTGGCTCTCGGCTTCATTATAAATGTCAGGACATGATATAGTTATGGTTAAGACGGCACTTTCATGCTAAGTTCCTCTTGCTAGACATCGCAGTTTTCTGAATAGATTACCCTTTGGGGGTGAAATTTCTCCTCCGCATAGAGGCAAATTGGTGTGGAAAGTCTGACAGAATCCGGGTTGTCTTTCCCTTGGACGGCTGCAGCCCTCGTGGGGAGGGAGTCTTCAGGGCGGGCCGGCTTCCTGGGCGTCTCAGGGTTTGCAGCCTCAGCTCAGCTTTGAGTCCTCCCAGTGAAGGGCCCCAGGAAGAGAGGGACACTGAGATGCTGGTCTGGCATTCGGAAGCCTGTCCTCTGCCGCTCGTGGCCTGGAGGTGGGCCAGCTGGGTTCTGGCTCTTGTCCTGGAAGGCCAGGCAGCGCCCGAGAGCCCTCTATCTTCACAGGGGTGCTCGGGGCTGTTCACAAAGGAAGAATCTTCAGGATGAAGAGTTGGGATGGAATTCGGTCACCGTGAAGACAGAGAAGGGACCAGCCAGCGACAGCAGTTTGTGGTCAAGAGGGGAGACTTGGGGAAATAAAACTAGAAAAATCCAGAGTGATGAAGTGTTGCTCAGTGAATAGGGCTGCCGCTGGCCACGCCTCAGCTGGCCACGCCTCAGCTGGCCACGCCTCAGCTGGTCAGTAGGTGTGGACCTGTGCACTCTTTCCAAAAGGACTATGAGCATGGAGGAGAATGCGAGAAACTACAGCAGTTCTTTCAAATACCAATTTCTTTTCTTTGCTAAAATTTTTTATCTTATTCATTTATTTGGTATAGTCTCACTACTGTCCAGTAGAGTCCTCCTGTCTCAGCCTCTCCCACGCTAGAATTTCAGGTGTGTGTGCACCACCACACATCCCCAGGGTTCTGGGGCCCGCACAATATATGGTATCAGGGATTGAACCCAGGTCTTTGAGCTTGCCAGGTAAGCACTTGGACTGCCAAGCTACCTCCCCAGCCCCAAAGAGCCATTTCCACGACCAGGCATGTGAAAGACAGCATGTCACTGGTGGAACCTAAATACCTTGTCTGTCCCAAGAGTCCCAAGTCACAGTGCCCATTCAGAGATAAGTGACCTTCGTGTGTTGTCTAACTGTTCAACTGCCTCGTCTGTGCGGCTTTGAATGGCAAGATTTGAATTCTCCACAAGACAAGACTCAATTGTAGCAATAACTGGCCCACATAAACCATGCGGCATGTTTTGAATCAAAGAAGACTTTTGGCAAAAGCTTGGTCGTCTGAGCACTCTGGGCTGCATCTTCCTCCTCCTCCACTGAGTGGGCGTGGACAGTTAGCAGCTCTCCTTCCACGTCACTCCCAGCTGCTGTGTGTGAAGGGCTTCCTCGTGCCAAAAGAGGAGAATCACTTCTTTCACCCCCAGGCTCCTATTTATTCTGCATTCTGTCTCCTGCCTTCCCTGCATGTGTGGTAAATGCCTCTGAAATGTTTCAATAGACCTGCATTAGGAATGAATCTCTAAAGCTTCAAAAAACAAATAAACAAACAAACAAAAAGAACCCCACCCACAGAACAAGTAAAAGTTATCTTTTTTACTCTGATAGCGATTTCCCAACTTTTTAATAAGGGCATCAAGGTAGAAAATGGAGTGACGGGGTGTACTTTGGGCCACTGCAGTAGTAATGATCACCCAAGGAATTTTCCCTGGCGCATTTATGGCCCAAATAAACCTTTTGGCTTGCCCAATGTTCTATAAAAGTTGACTTATTGGGTTGTTACGATCTTTGCAGGAAGCAGAGAAGGCAGCCCCGGTGAGGTTCTACCTCTGTCTCCAGGGTCCAAGCCCCAGTGGCCAGAAGCTTCCACCACTGAGCTGAACTCAAACAATGAGAACTCAGCTCTGCAGCAGAGGAGCAATGAAAACAACCAGGTAGACAGATACTTGCATAATTACACTAACAGTCCTCTCTAAAACAGGTATTGCTTAAACTATACTATTGTGAGACACATGGAGTGAGACGGATGGAAACCTGTAGGTTCTATTTACATGAAAATCCTCTAGAAAAATCCAGGGGTAGAAAATAGCATTTCTTTCCTTTTCTAAAGACAGACATAAACTACTTTCAGCTTCAGCACCAAGTAGCCAAAGACTTCTGTAGTCACAAAAGGGGATTCCAACGAGCATAATGGCATTGCCAGGCCATGCTAGTAAGGGTATAAAATTCCCATGGCTTTTTTCACCTGTCCTCCAGAGCTCAAGCTACATTCAACACCTCAGTTCCTCTTGATACCCCATGGAAAACACCATGGGGTACCAAGCACCAACACTGCCATACCAAAGGAACATGATTTTTCTAGTGACTCCAGCACAGAAGAGCGTCTCCTTTCATCCTGGTTTCTCTACAAGCTCAGGCCATTGAACTTGGTTTCTGCTCCTGGAACACTTACGCCTTCTGCCTATGCTGAGTCCGATTCACCCCTGAGGACTGAGATCCATTCTGTGTCCTCAAGTCTTTCTGTCTCTGCTTTTGTCTTCAATGGCGTGTTCTTCTTGCTGTGGTTTGGGTATGCCTTTTCCTTCTAAGGGTCCTGCGTTGGAAACTGGTCCCCAGTATAAGGGCACAGAGAAGCAGTGGGACCTTTAAAACACAAGACCTAGCAGGGGAGAGTTAGCCTCACAGGCTGGGTTAGTTATGAGAGAGAGAGAGAGAGAGAGAGAGAGAGATCTGTGACAAGCAAGCTTGGCACCTTCCCATCTGCCTCGCTCACCTGCTCCTTACGTAGGCACCGCTGCCCCTTCCGCTCCTCTGCCACGATGAAGCATGCGACCCCACCAGTACCATGACCTGGAGCTTTCTAACTTCTGAAACTATGAGCTAAAACACACCTCTCTTCTATACCCAGACTCAGGTACTTGGATAAAGCAGCAGAAAGCAAACCTAGATGCCACTTAAAATTTTAACTGTAGCTTTTTCTTGCTTTGTTTGGTTGTTGTGGAATGAAAGTTGCTGAACATAAGCCATTATGACTAGGCCTTATCCTGTGAAACTTCACTCACACCATCCAGGGAAGGAGCGCATGCAGCTACTGTGTCCACTCTGGCTATATCCGGGGAGTGGCCTGGCCTCTGCTCTCACCACAGGGAATCTCCCTGATTCCTGAGTAGCATTCCAACTACCTTTCTGGAATGGTCACAACATTCTGGATGGTTCTAAAAGACTTCTGGAAAGCAGATACTGCTGAAGCCATACCCCAGAGAAAAGTTCCTGAGTCTGTATCCAATCTGTCTTAGTCTCCACCTCAGAGAATATGGACTTTGTTTTAGGGGTGGGAGGAACCCACTCTTATGAGGGCACTACTTGGAGGAGCGGTCACTTTGATTGGATAGTGGAAGATGAAGGGACCATAGCAAGTAGAGCTGGAAGTAGAAGTAAAGGGAAGCACATAAGTAACACTTGGGGCCCTCAGTGGACCTGGCATGTGGTCAAGGACATGGAATCCTCATGTTGGACTCATAAAGGAAGGGCAGTGATCGACAGTGCCATGAAGAGAGTTTGGAGACACAAGTGCAGGGCAGGGCCATTTGAGCAGAAACCAGCCTATCGGTCCTCACACAAAAGTTCTTGGTGTAGGAGCTCCCAGGTCCCTGTGAGGCTTAAGTCCTAACCTGGGCACTGCCTCAAACTTATATTTATCTTCTTAATCTATTCTTAGTCTCCATGCTGCCTCTTTTCTTGCCTTACACAAGAGTAAGATCCACACACTCCTTCCCTAACTCTAAACCATCACTTTTAGACAGTGTTGTGGCTTGTTTCCGGATGTCCTCCTAAAGCCTCACGTGGTCGTAGATGGGGATCTTCAGAGGTGACTGGCTCCAGGGTGTATGATGCCAGGCTTAAGGGTAGGCGATTACTAAAGTAGTCCACTGGCTGGTGTGGCATAGTCTGCATGTGAGTAACAGGAAGGCCTGCCTGGGCATGAGTGCCACCTGCCTTAAAGGCATATAACCTATATAGAACAGAAGGGGCTGAACAAGGATGCTATTGTCTCACACTCCCTGGCTACTTGGCTGATCTGCTGCTTTCTGCCTTCCACCCACCATGAACTGTTTCTCCTCTGCCACGCCGCTCTGCCTCAGAGCCCAGCAGCAGCTCTGAGCTGAGTCCTCTGCTGACTTGAACCCAAATCACCTTTCGTCCTTTAACTTTGGGCGTCCCATGTTCTGTCTCAGGAATGGGAAAAGCCACGAAGACAGACAGTTATATTTTAAAGCAATTAAAAGTAATGAGAAAAATGTCTTGACCTTGGATTTTCTCATTTATAGCCCTCAGTAATTTTTCACATAAACCACAGTTGCTGTCTTATTGCCCTTGTCCCAAGAACATTCTTTATGTATTTTCACACGAATAATAGATCTTCTGGCAATAAATCCTAACAGTTTTGGGGGCCTTTGCTCCTTCTGCATGTTTGGAAGGTATTTGCACTGGGCATGGAATTCTGCTGTTAGCACATTATCTCTAGCTTTCATAGTTTCTAAGAAGTCTACATGGTTTCTATGGAAGTCTACCATAATACTTATCTTTGTTCCACTCTAGGTGATGTTTCCTTTTATCCTCTGTCTTTTCGTAAGATTTTCCTTTATTTGTGAGGCATTTTGTGAGCTTCATGAGTCTGTGGTTTGTTTCCTTTCATCAGTATTGGCAAATCTTCACAGTGATTCCTAATACTTTTATGTTGGACATCAAGGATGGCCTTGGCTTCTCTATTTATTCTGTGGAAATACCTCTTGCTCTAGCTGCTCTCTAAGTAATTTGACATGTGGCCTTTCTTCAGGAGTTGACGAATAAAGGAAGCTTTCAGTTTGTATTCACTTGAGCACTCAAAGAGGAAGCAGATATACTTTATTTTGCTGGCAGTGAAGGAAGCACATAACTTTCTGGGTAGAGGAAAAGTCATAATTATATTGCGGAAGGATATAGCTAAGAATGCAGATAAAAGTATGGGCCAAAATTGGGAGACACAAAAAGCTGAGAGAATAATGAAGACATGGATCTTAACACAATTCTTTTGGTGAGAGTAAAATCATAGGGCCATAGTCTTGGCAAAATTTTCCAAATTAGCAATAAAGTCCTATGATGTGGAATATTAACAGGAATGCTAAAATCTGTGACATGGTTGAGAAAGTATGAAGAATTTGCCTTTGGCGAAGTTAACTTCCCAGTATCCTTAATATGCTAGTGTACTGTGAACACCTCTATCAGGAGGATAAGATATGCAGTTCCAACATTATTGACCAAAGAATGCTGCTCCTAAAATTCCTCCAGAAAATCTTCTGTTTCATGAGGTATCAGCTGGGGAAACACAGATCAGAAAAACTGCAAATACTTGAATATAATTTTAGGGAATTGGAAGATAGGGTGGTGAGAGAGAGAAGAAAGTGTTGGCCATTGTCTCCGTGGCTCTTCTCTTGTTGCTGGGACCAACACCCGACACTCAAAATGAGGGAAAGAAAGGTTTATTTAGCTCACAGTTACTGGGGGTTTCAGTCCATATTCAGCTGGCTCCAAAGCAGACTGGCACAAGGCGGAGGGCAACCTTCCCCGGTGGTGGCAGAGAGCAAGAGCTCTGGGGGAGCTAGCAGCTGCTCAAGCAGCTAACTGCTCTTCCTACCTTACATCAAAATGCAAATCACCTGCCCCAGGGGAGAGGCAGCACCCATTTCCACAATAACCAATTATGAATTCCAGCAGCCACCCCATGACTGCATGAGGCTTTGGGGGGACACCTACACACAAACCATGACAGCCATCCTCTGGGGTTTTATCCTGAGT
This sequence comes from Myocastor coypus, assembly GCA_004027025.1. Taxonomy (NCBI): domain Eukaryota; kingdom Metazoa; phylum Chordata; class Mammalia; order Rodentia; family Myocastoridae; genus Myocastor; species Myocastor coypus. The sequence goes on from PVJA010001288.1 coordinate 20,072, forward strand.
AATTGCCTGGATGCTGATGTCAAAACTAGGATGAGAACAGGAGAAGAGCAGCAAGCCCGGAGAGAAGATGAGAAATTTACTCTGGGGATGCTGAAGAGAAGAATGGTTCTTTGATATTTCCTATAAGAGTGATTCATCCCTGCATAGGAAATTTCCAACTTGCTTAATAAAAAATAAACCTTGCAACCTCTAAGAGCATTAACTAGAACAAAAATTGACCCGCAAAATGAAAGCTGGATTCCAAAGACTTGGTCTTAATTCCTAGAACTGCTCTTCAACTCTCCACGTGTTGACACCATGGCCATCCGGGCCTCAACGGACACTGCTCCCCTTTGGCTTCCAGCTCGGACCCAAACAGGAAACGTGACCTTCCCACTAGTGATCAATGACATGGCTCAGAGAGAGCTGGGATTTAAACAGACTTTGCCTTAACAATGTGAACATGTTCAAAAGAAACATAGTTTGCGCAAGATGACTTCCTTACCTCCTGCTTGGGGCCTAATTGTTGCTCCTGCTCTATGAAGAGCAGCACTTCCATCACTCCGGGGCAACCAGAAAAGCCAAGTCTACCTCCAGTTCTAAATTCCAGAATGTCATGGTCAACAAGTAACATGGGGACTGGCTGACACAGAGCACACCCAAGCTTGGGACTGTTACACTAAACTAACCTTGTTTAGAGAGACGGATCACGCCTTTACTTGCTATCAGAGGTGTGTCTGCTTCACTGTGGCTTCCTCAACAGGGACTGGCCTTGTCCTCCTGTGTCTGACAGTAGGCGTGGCTGCCCCATTCCAGAAATCATGAGCACCAATCATTTCCATTGATTCCTTTTGAGGCAACACCTCTGTTCCAAGGCCCTTGGCTGACTGTGATTGGCTGTCATCTGAGCCCAGTGAGTGAGAAATTAACTGGATGATAGTGATGTCAGATGGGAGACAGAAGCATGAAAACAGTCGCAGGCATGGGGTAAATAACGTCATTTGCAGTGTGAAGGTGACCTGGAAGGAAAATGAAGCAGGGGGGTTCGTGGCCACTTTGCAGCTGGAGCTTAGCAGCTCACAGGGTCTGGATATCTCCTGTGGGCATGAGGAGGTGAGGGGGAGCTGCAAGGAAGAGAATTAGGAGGCAGAGGAGGGGGCAAAAAGGAGAGAGGAAAATGACAGAACCAGGATGGGGAGTGGCCCTTGGAGGTGATCTTTGCAGCAGTACTTCTCTATATTGACATTGCAAATGAATGAAGAAAACAGTACACAGTGGAATGCTATTCAGTCATGCCAAGGAGTGAAATCCTGTCCCGCTGGCAACGTGGGTGAACCTGGGGAGCATGGCACTCCCCAGTGAGATAAGCCGGATGCAGACGGACAAATGCCGCACGGTCTTGCTCCCACCTGTTCTCACCCATTCTCCCTCTGCTCAACACCATGACTTCAGCAAAATGAGTCCAGTGTTCAGGTCTTGGTTGTGTGTGTGTTGGAACCACATTCCCTCCAGCTCCAGACACTGAGGCAAAGGCTTTATAGAAGTAGGAAGGGTTTTTTCCTGTATTTTTAGGCAAGGGCCTACAGTGTTCAGGGTCTCACTACTAGATCGGACTCATAGTGATCCACCTGTTTATGGCCTCCCAAGAGCTGGGATAACAGAAGTGGACCACCAGGCCCAGTCTCAACTGCCATCTCAGAGCACCCTGGGGGTAGGGCCAGCATGGCAGGCCCAGGGATTGAACCCCTGGCCCCTGTGCCTGCTTGCAGGTGCTTTAATCTGCTGAGCTATTTGGCTATCACTATAATTTTTATTTATTTATGGTGGCACCAGGGATTGAACTTAAGACCTTGCACTTGCCGGGCAGGTGCTTAGGCTGCTGAGCTATCTCACCAGCCTGAAATCAGAAAGTTTTGTAGAAAGCTGAAGAAGGATTTGAGATCCTTTGCCTACTCAGCATAAGGGAGCACGACCAGGACTCTCTGAAGGCATAAAACCTGCAGATGCCCAGGTTCCTTATGGAGAATTGCACAGTATTTACATATGACTCGTACCAAACTTCTCATGCACTTCCCAGTCTAAGTACATCTCTGGACTGCTCAGAATATTTCAAACAATGCAAATGCTATGTAAACAACTATTGTGCTGTGTTGTTCAGAGAATAATGACAAGAAATGTGACTGTATGGGTTTGCTACAGACGCAGCTGTCTTAACATAGCACAGTACATGAACCCATATGTGAAAAATGCTCGAATAATGCTGAGTGCTGGAGCAAGACTGTGGCCTGTGACCCGGCAGACACTGTGTACTCAGTGCAGTACTCAGCATGTGTTCCATGCAAACTGTGTTTTTAGGACCTTTCTGGAACTTAAAGAGAATTGTTGGCCACAGTTTGCATGCTTAGATACAGAGCTCACAAATACAAAGGATGAATGACAAAGCTGCTGCTCTCACAAGCCAGGAGCCAACTCACAAATGAGACCCACTGGGAGGAGGAAAGAGTGAGCCCCCATCCTCCTGTCTCCAGTCGGGCAGGGCACAGGGCGCCCTCTCCAGGTGGGGTGGGACTGGGGCCTGTTTTGCTCAAATCTCAGAGGACAGGAGCCACACCTGAGCATGTTATTCTGTTCCTCCCTCTGCTCCATTCTGTGCCATGCTTAGGAGAACATCTCCCCTCCCTCAGATGCAAAATGGTAAGAGGCTCACTGCTTGCCTTTCTTGGGGGCATCCTTAAGGGAAGCTCCAGGCAGCCAGACCTGGGTTTTCATGGCAGATCTCCCTTCTCAGGGGTGCTTGGAGCTAACAGCGGTTCAGCAGAGGACCCCAGATCCAGCCCAGCGGCCTTCAAAGAGCTCCCCAGAAGCCTCGCTGTATCCAGCAATCATTCAGTGCAGTAGCTCCTTCCTTTCTTCTCAAAACTCCAGCCTCCCCTGTAGAAGCTCCGGCTGAAAGGCCTTTTTCAACACAAAATGTTTTCAAGGGAGGAGAGGCTACTGATGCTGTGTGTGTGTGTGTGTGTGTGTGTGTGTGTGTGTGTGTGTGTGTGTTGTATTTACAATACATGAGCACACACTGACTTCTGTTATCCCTAAGCCCCAGTTCCGAAGGACAGGAACACGGTTACCTCCAGGGGAATCACCAGTGAGCCTGGAGGTGCGAGCAACCCAGAGCTATGGGGCCTGGCAGGCAGCAGTGATCTGCCGCCATGCTGCACAGGATTGGTGCTCCAGGGGTTCGCTGCTCCCGCAGGAGTTTTCCCTGCCTCTCCTGCCACAGCCCCAGTCCTTCCCCATCCAGACAGTTCCCTAGCTCTGTGGCCAGGGTGGCGCTGCAGGATGTTCTGACACAGTTGCCTATTCCCGTGCCTCCCAAAGCGTGTGATACCATCCTGACCAGAAGACTGGTTTGTTCTCTCAAATAGCAGTTCTGGAGACAGGACAGGGGACCTGTGGGTGGCAGGCCAGTGCCCCACCGTGGAGTGGCACCCCCAGCACAAAGGGAGCCTCCAAGGTGTCCTCTTCACTAGCTTCTGGGGCAAAGCAGTGAAGAGAAGAGACAGTGCCCCTTTTCACACAGATCTTACAGCCTCACAGACATTAATGGCTAATTAGACGATTTACTATTTAGTCCAGTTATTGCTAGGGATGTAGGGAGTGCGGGGACATGAAGAAGCCTATAAAGTGATGGCCAGTCCTAATTTAGGGTGTCACTGAACGATGCTCTTAAGAACTACTGTGTTTCATTAAGCTGAAGATGGCACCAATTATAACACCTGCTATTGCTGAACACACCATCTAGAAAAAGTGCTTCCAATTAAATACGACAGGAGGCTTGCTTAGCACCTACACCATTCACTTTTCATTTGGCATAGATTTTGGTTAAATATTATTTTGCACACAGTTAAGAGACAAAATACGAAGACAAGGGATACGTTTCTAAGGAATTCCTAGAATTTCTTCAACCTGAGCCAATCTGATTGCTATCCAGGCAGCGTTGTGGGTGCCCGGGCTTTTCCACTTTGTATCATTCTTTCACCATGAACAGCATCGATGATGCGATATTTCTTAAAAGAATCCATAAAAGAAGCAAAGGCAATGGGCACTGGGCTCCTAAGCCACATGTGCAGTTGGCTGGAAGTGACCTCCTCTTGACCCCCGCCTGGGTAATGCTGCTCCGCAGATGTGATCCGCCAAACCTGCACTACAACCATTTGCTTCCTGGGGGTCGCAAGGGGCCCCCTCACTTTCTCCAGCACCTGCTGCTCAGCCACTCCCTGCATCTTGCATGCTCGGACACCGGCCCTGTGTTCTCAGGCTGAGGCAGAAGCTGTGTGCCCACAGTTGCGAACCGAAAGCCGGGCCTATGGGGGCACCCCAGTTGGAGGGAGCTCAACCTCCGAGATGTTGAAATGTGGAAAACATGCTTGAAGTCAGTAAAACATGATCATTTCTGAGATGAGCAAGAACTATCGCCGCATAAAGAGGGTTTTGAACAGAGCGATGGCCTCTGTCACTTTTTTGTCACTGGGACAGAATACCCAACACTCACAAGTTAAAGGAAGAGAGCTTCATTTTCACTCCCAGGCAGGAAGGCAGGGTAGCAGGGCTCTGGAAAGCTGCCCCTCCAGGTCATGGCCCAGGACCAGTCTTCCTGACTAGCTCTGAGTCCCGAGGGCAAGCCAACTGTACCACTCTATAGCTCAATCTCTTCCTCCAAGCCCACTAATGAGGCTCTCGGGGGACAGCTAGCTACAAATCCTAACGGGGACCATCCTTACAAAGCCTCAGAGGCCAGGGGAAGTGGATGCCTTTCAGTAAATTAAAATCCTGGTGTTAAAAAAAAGGGATTCCATGTGCTCTCAGCACTAAATATGACAAAAGCGTGTGGGGCGGTGGCCATGGTGCCCAACTCAATTTGGCTCCTGTGCAATGTGTGTGTGTACTACGACATCATGTTTTACCCCATAAGCAGGGACAATTATTATGTGACAATTCAAAACAATGGCAATTGGCCAGGCATAGAGGCCTGGCAGGAGGATCACGAGTTCAAGGCAAGTCTGGGCCACTTAGTAAGAACTTGTTCCAAAAGAAAAAAAGAGTCTGTGTTTGTAATTCAGGGGTAAAGCGCCCCTGAGCTTGGTTCTTGAGACTGCAAATAAATAAGCATGTGAGTGAATAGCCCGTAGCACCAATGAAGGTCAGCGGTCTGTCACCCAGAAGAGAGGAGAGAAGGTCGTGGTTGAAGCCAGCTGATAAGGAGGGCTCGAGGTCAGGCACCCCAGGAGGTCCTGCTATGGTGTCAATGGAATTTCATCCCTCAAGCAAGGTTTCCAGCAGGAAGCCCCTGGAGAGGCTGAAAGGAGCCTTCAGTGAGAGTTGGGGGAACTCACATGTGGTGGAAGGTCAAGGTCGTGCAGCTTTGCACCTGAAATTTGTGATCGATTGATGGAGGGGGTGGGCAGTGGGTGGCAACTCTGAGGCAGGGCCTTGGATACAGCAGGAGCTGCAGCAGGACCAGCTTGGCACTGGGGCAGGGTTGGCTCCGGTCCTCCAGTGTGCATCTGAAAGACATCCTGCACCCAGAAGGACCCCCGAGCTCAGGTCTAGCTGGAGCAGCAAGTCTGAGCACACATGGTAATGGAAGTGGTGTGCCCAGAGAAAACTCAGAGTGAGACACAGAGGGCCAAGACATCAAGCTGAATGGAGGACGCTAAGCTATCAAAGGAGCATAGGAATCAGCAGCGGGGGCAAAGTCAGGAGAGCGTGTGCTGGAGCCAGGCTGCGCACCAGCTGGGACGTCCCCAGGTCCTTAGAACTCAGGACTGCAGAGACCTCCTTCAGGACATGGCTTCTGTCATAGTTCCAGTGTTCCTCTTGCCTCACCGATAAGGCAAAATCAAGTCTCCCAGCAGATCGAGTTTGCCTACTTTTGCACACGCCACACGACTACTCATACCCTCGCTATTTGGGCAGCCTTAACCCAACTGTCAGCAAGCTCGGGCACTAGGGTCCTGTTTACAAAACTACTCGGTGCTCCTGAGAGGAGAGAAAGGGGCAAGAAGGAGAAGGAGAAGGCAGCAAGTACAGAGAAGCGGGTGTGTACTGAGTGGTTCCTCTGCTCCATTTCTCGGCATCTGTTCCATGCAATGCATGGCAGTGAGGATTACGGACCCCTTCTGTAAAAGGGTGGTGAGATTGGAGAGCTTAGGCAATTAGGGCAAAGTCACAGACAGGATGCTGTGGATCTGAGCTACAGCTACCTGCGGCATCTGGGGTAGTGTGTAGGATGCTTAAGAGATGCAAACACTTCCGCTGGAGGCAAAAGAGCTGCTGTGGAAGAAGACCCGTGACAACTAGTAGTGATGGCTGACATTGGAAGTCTAAGCACAACGCTGACAGGTAGATGACCTCCATGAATGGATGTGTTCCCGTTTCCGTCTTTAATTATATTGGTGGGTTAGGCTTGAGTAGAAATATCTGTGACGTGGTACACATGTCGGCAGCAATTACAAGCAAGAAGGCTCCTCCGATAGGCCTGCTTTAATGAGAGCGCCGTTCGTGGAGCTGGCGGGGACAGACCTATTTATTTCTCTGCCTCACTTGTTATCTGCTCTCGCTCAGTGGGAAGCTGCTTTCTAATGTGGCCCAGATTCCCTGCAGAACAACCAGGGGCCTCATATTTCTCATTAGCATGCCTCCGGTAGCCTGTAGGGAAAGAGGAGGGGTTCGCAGGACCCGGGGAGCTGGGACCATCCAGCTCTGCTACCCGTGAGATGGGCTGCTGGCTGCCGAGGGAGGAGTCTGGAAACTAACAAATAGCAAACGTTCCTGCCAGGAGCCTGTAGGGCTGGCTCCTGCCTCTGTGGCCCATCAGATTGGGTGGCAAGGCGTGAGCAGAGAGAGGGGCTATGATCGCTGAGCTGCTTCCGAGGCAGGACAGGCAATGGCTTAGACCATGTGTGCGAGGCAGGGGGCACTGCAGGGGCAGCTGCCCTGCTGGGCTGCCTTGGCGAGCAGGTGACTGTTGGTTGCCAGGAGAGTCACTTTCATGTTCAAAGATACCAGCACCACATGCAAGCTCTGCTCTATGGGCACACGGAGAGCAACATGCTGCCAGTCCCCCACAACAGGCTTTAAGATGGGGTACAGGGGCGCAACATAGCAAAAGGGACCGACATGACAAACTGACACACTGAAGGTTTCTCTCGTTCGGGTTCAGTGACACCCCCTTCAGATGAAACCTTCCTGATGCGAATGGGGGTGAAGGCTTGGGTTACTCTGAAGTGGCACCACCTGAAATGTATTTCATGTCAGCCTGGGAGACTCCAAGGAGCCTTCTGTTTTCCCTTAGACAAATCTGTGTGTCATCACTCAGGTGTGTAAGTAAAGAGAAAAACTACAGACCCAGTAGATGGATTTGCAGCCAAATGATCAGGACTACGCTTGCTTTTTGTCAAAACTTTGGAAATCTGGAGAGAGTACCCAAGGACAAGCTGGCTCTATTGTTCCAAGCTGGGTTCTCTTCCTGGGAGCACAGTTATCCAATGTCACCAGCCCTCTTGGAGTTGGATGGGACCAGCTAGTGCGTTCTTGGCAATGGGCAGGGAGCAGAGGTCCTACATCCCTGCCAGTCTAAGCCGGTTCAGAGCAGAGCATCTTCTCTGCCGCTCAGGCTTGGCCCTTGGCTGCTGGCCATGTCAAAGTTACCGCTAGGCCATTATTAAAGGTGGCGGTGCCTTGTCTTCAAGCCCTGAGAGACTCTGCGGGACAGGGCCCACTGACCACGTCCCCTTGGGACAGAAGTAGGTGATAAACCGGCACTGTGCCAAACCGACTTCGCATCAGCATCGCCCCCTAACTAGCACAGGCGCACAGCCAGCAGCCCTGCATTTGCAGGAGGCTTCCTCTCTCCCATCTGCTGATATCGCTAAGTTTACAAAGGCCAAGCTTGGTTTTTGTTATTGTTCATTATCTAACTAGCTAAGTAGTTAGTTAATTAGTTAGTTAGTTAGTTTTTAGTGAATTTTTCAGGGGCCAAGCATCTGTCAAAATAATTATGAGAGATCAGTAAATTTTTTGAAAGCCTAAACCAATAGAATGACCTGATAATCATTAAAAAAAAAAAAAAAAAAAAAGAAAGAAAGAAAGAAAATCAGCAGCTTGGGCCTAATGTCCTGCTCAGCTGAAAGGAGAAATTTTTTTGTCACAAAATGTCATCTGATGCCTTCAAGCAGCAGCAGAAAGTGCTTCTTTGCTCCTCCACGTCCCCTGACCCAGGCCCTGGAGCTGCCCAGCGCTCTGTATCAGTTCCTTGTCCCCATGGGTCCCTTTTTCTCCTCGTGAAATGTCATGGCTTACCCTCTGACATTCAGCGTTTTCCAAACCTGGCACCAAGCTCTGCCCTCCTTCCTAATAGCACAGTCGCGGCTTTTTCCTAAAGCCAAATTTCTGATAAATCTCTCTCTGCTTCTATTTTGATATTGAGTGTGTGGGCTTGAAGAATCGCTTCAGGGGAACAACACAGGACTCAGACGTCAGGCGGCTAGGAGCCCAGAGACCACCTCCCGCGCGTCACTGCCTCGGCCACTTTATTCAACTTTTCCTCCAATTCCTAAAATATCTTCTTTGAGCCTCTCAACCTTCCTAAGTCCTCCTAATCTTGTAAAGCCTGTTTTGCTAATTCCCTCATAAATAAGGCTTATCAAATCTCCCACACAGACCCTCAGTAAATTGAAATTTCCAAGAACGCAACTCAGTGAGTTGAAATTTCCAGGAGCACAGAGAACACAGTTGGTTTGTCCTCAGGGCTTTTTCCAGCATCTAATACAGTGCCTGGCATTTGTCAAACACATAAAATCAACTGTACAAATTGATGACTTTGACAACAATAAATGCACATTGGATCCTCAGCACCCTGAGTAAGTGGGAATCACCAGAGAGAATGGAAAAGGAAAGAAATTCACTTGTTTTCTACACTGTCTATACCTATTTAGATTTATTATTATTATAATTATTATTATTTACACCAATTAATACATTGCATAATGTTGCCATAGTTGTTCAGAGTACAGATGTAGACATGATTTCTTATCTAAACATCATTAGTACAGATCTTTCTTTTCATTGCACAAAGAGAAAGCAGCTGTATATGCAGTCCAATAGTCCATAGCAGTCGTGGATTATCAGCTCACCGGGGATTATCCAGGGCTGTTGACTTGAGCCTTTTATGGCTTTCCTTTTTATACTTTGTGGTTGGACTTTTCTGCTGGATGGTGAAGACCAGATAAAGCAAGATCTGTTATAAAAAATATGCAACTTTTGTGTCTGACAGTATACCTACCTAGGGATTAGATATTTTTGGTATTCCTGTCGACAGCACACAGAACAAGGACAGTCAGAACAGGGACTCTGTTTCTGGGTCTCGATGACCACGTTTCTGACTCAGCCAACCTGTGGAGGAGGACCAGGATGACCAAGGACACCCTCCTCTGGGTCACAGAAGTGGATACTCTGGCTTCATGTTCATGACCACTGAGAGGTGGCAGGCCTCTTGTTTCCTGTCTCTTGTATTCTTTTTAAAATTGCAGTATCCGCTGATCTCCATGGCATTTGTTCTGTATGGCACATGGTGGGTGTAAATGCTAAGTAGGGGAGGTGGAGCCCTGCTCCGTCCACCGAGGGTATCCAGGTCATAGTCCCTCGGACCTGTGACTATGTCATTGCGTGATACACAGAATTAAGGTTGTGGATAGGATGGACACTGATAACCAGGTAATCATAAACAAGGAGAATGTTCTAGAATGTCTGGGTGACATCTGATCATCCTGAGGGGGCTTCAGTGTGGAAGAGGAAGTGGGAGTGGCTGCCTCTCAGCGCCATCACGTGAGAAACCCCAACACTACTCCTGGCTTCGTGGGTGGAAGAAGAACCATGAGCCAAGGGACACGGGCAGCTCCATAGGCTGGAAAAGGCAAGGGAATAGCATCTTGCCAGGAGCACCCAGCAGGAATGCAGCTCTGCTGCCGCCAAGGAGATCTAACGTGCTCCCCCAAATGTTCCACGTTTGGGTTCTCCTGTGTTGAATTGTGGGACACTACACTTATCAACAAATTCACTGATGCGTTTATAGCTGAGTCAACAATTAGGCAGCGGGCCCTGGTCCAGGGAGTGACGTGCCAGGGCACGCTCTTGTCCCAGCTTCCCAGCCCCCATGGGCTGGGTGCTTTTTCCTCCACCAGGCCCCTGTGCCCTTCTGCTTCTAACTTGGAGCAGCCAACCATGGACTGAAGCCAAGAGCCCCAGTAATCCTCTCCTCCTTTACATGCAGGCTGTTGCTTCACCCATGGGAAAAGGGCTATGACACACTGGCTTGAGTCCCCTGAGACCCTTTTGGACCTCAGACCTCTGGAATGATAAGAGGTTAGTTTTGTGCAATTTTAAGGCACCACGTTTGGGCAGCTTATCATAGCAGCCATTGGAAGCTCAGAAGATAGAATGAAAACTTATTGTAATTATCGTGTCCAGTTGCGTTTATTTTTTCTGCCCAGCCATTCCCCTTTGGCAAGAGACCTAGATTTATGATTTTTTCAGCATTCAATGCAGAAGGACAGCACACAGGAACAGGTGGCTGGTGACCAACGATAGGTTAAAAATATATTCTGGTTGACAACAAATATGCTATATTGCTCAGTCTAACTACACTAAATTGATGTTTTGCCAGGAACTTCCTAGTGATAAATTAAAGGGAAAGCAAGCAAGTAGAACTAAAATGATCACATAAACAACGTTCCACTGTTGCTCAGCCGCCTGGGGCCCCTAGATATCAAAGGTAGCACCTAGGCCTCCACAGCACAGGGACAGGGCTGGGAGAGGAAACACCTCTGATGAAGCCTCTGCTAATTTTTCCTTGCACACTTGCACCATGTCTGACAGATTTGAGCTTCTGAGAAATGCTTCTTCCTTTTGCAGGGGTTCATATCTGGGGACAATGACATCAGAGGCTGGGCAGGAGAGAGGGATAAGAGGGACACTGAGCCTGGGCTGTTTTAAACCTTTGGTCATTGGCCCCAAAATAGTCAAGAATAGGCCTGTATTTTATCTAATACACATTTAAAGGGCTTGCTTTCCAAAGAGAGACAGAAGTACTAGCAAGTGCAGGATGTCAAGGATAACTTGTAAAACAATCACCTTCCTACACACAAGTTTATAAACCCAGACCCTTCTCCTTAGCTACAAGCTGTACACAACTCAAACACACTTGGGGCCCCTTCTCTGTCAACAATTTTAAGAGTAGCCATGAGTGTAAAGTGTTCAGGGCAGTGCCAGGCCCAAAGCAAGGAGGGGTAGGGATGACACCCATCGCCACAGCAGAAACCAAGCAAAGCGCCTGACTTAGAGCCCAGATTAGGAAAACAGGCTTGGCTCTTTCCATCAATGCCGAATCAATCTACTTGACAGACAGCTTTACTGCCCCTGGCTCACACAGGTTCACGGCCCGCATCAGGATATCTGCCTGGAGCCCCCTTTGCCCACCTCCTGAAGTCTTTTTAGCTGATGGTTGGACTTGATTTTCGTCATCTATGTTTCTTTTGTTATTTTTGTTTGTTTGTTTTTAATAAATTTGTCAGAGGCAAAGCACTTTGTCAAAACAACTATTAAAATTTGATCAATAAAAAGCTCAAGCCAGTACAGTAACTTGGTAATTAGTCATTCAAAATAAAAAATGGGACATTGGGTCCAATATGTCACCAGCTATAATTGCAGAAATATGTTTCAAAACCTGCTTTTACCTTGGACCACCCAACTTTCTGTACCAATGCAGTGCTTCCAAATGTGTGTCCCTCAGGTGCCACCATTGTTTTTTCACAAAATGTGATGAACTACGTTATGACATTTAGCGTTTCCCAAACACCTCTGCAAGGCCCATCTTCTGTTTGTGGTAGGACAATCATTGTCTTTCTCCTAAAGCCAGCTTTCTGTTTCATTTTCCGTTGTGACTTTCATCTTGATTTTTCATGACACACTGGTGAGAGCTTAAGGAAGGGTATGGTAAGGCTGGTAGGGTTATGTAGCTTCCCCAGGAGAGGACAAAAGGAATGAAGGGGGTCCAAGTCCCTGTACCAGGGGACAGGCAGTCAATGGCCCTCTGCCCCAGTGACCTCACTGAGCAGCCCAGTCCAGCCTCTAATGATGTCATGTCAGGAAGTCACATGTCTGCTAGGTGACTCTCCAGGCATCTACGCAGCTGACAAAGAGGCCAACTCCAGTCCTGAAAACCACCTGTTGGCAGCATATGTGAATTACCAGCACGAACCAAGCAGAACACACACATGCATGCATACATGCATGTAAACACATGCACACCTCACACACATGCATGCACACAGAGCCAAATTCCATTTTCCACTCAGTAAAACCAAAGGCATGACCTTCGATCATGTCTGGAGATCGTCATTCTCAGTTACTTGTGCTAAATATTAAAAGTTTCTCTGAAAAGGTATTAAAAAGTAATGGTGAAATCTGTGTTTATTTTATGTAGTTAGTCCAGGGTCCACAGGGTCTCAGTGTACAGATCAGACTCATGGTGATCCTCCTGTTTTCAGCCTTCTAAGTCCTGGGATCACAGGCATGCGCCACCACCCCCAGTCTCAACCTCAGTCTCAGCGTGCCCCAGGGGTGAGGCCGGATCAAAGCCCAGGCCTGTGCCTGCCTAAGCATGCGCTTCAGTCCACTGAGCTATCTGGCCATCCGCTGTGTTTCTAGGACAAGGTCACCAGCACCCACATCTGAAAGCTGCCTTTTTCTTCAGGTGCTCAGGCTGTAGGGAGCTCTACCTGACACTACGCGGTGCATGTATGGAAACAGGGTACAGGTGTTTTAGGTGAGTTCAACAGATCTGAGGGAGGGGTTTACAAGCATTAATTATACTGTGGTCTCAAGATCAAAATAAAGAGGAATAAAGATAGCAGAGCCGGACTGAGGGAGGGGCTGATCTCCTTCCAGTCACCAAAAGGCCTTGGCCAATTCCCTGGATGGTTCTGGCCAGATCCCTGCTTAAAGCCCATGTGTGTCCCATCCTGCCTATTGCCTCTGGCTGTCCCTGCAGAGGTGCACACTTGGTGGGAGTGGCCAGTTGTGATAGAGGACTCTTCCAAAGGGGGCCGAGCCATCTGCACGCAGGGGCTGGGAACTGAAAGGCACGCTTCTCATGAGAATTATCTATCACTCCGTAGCCAGTCTCCGCCCTCTTGGTGGAAGCTTCATAGAATGTACACCGATTACCTCACAGTGCCCGTGGGGTAGCAGCCTGGTCCTGGCTCAGCCGGGCTCTCTGCTCAGGCCCCCGTAGGGCTGTGAGGAAGCAGTGAGCATGCAGCTGTTTCATCCGCAGCTCAGCGGGTGAGCAATCCACGTTTAGATCACTGGGGTTAGCGCCAGACCTCGCCTCGCTGTGGTGACAGGGCCCATGTCTGGCTGTTGGGCTGCCGTTCTTGGGGAGGCCACCCTTAGGTCCAGCAGAGCACCCACCATCCTTAGAGGTGTCCCAGAGTTCCTGGTCCTTTGGGCTTCTCCACGTGGCCACTTATGTCACTGGCCAGCCAGGAGAGCACCGCCCTCCCAGAAAGTCAGCCCCGTTTTGCTGTATGTTCAGCTGAGTTACTCAGCCTTACCTTTTTGATCTGCTCAAATTCAACAGATCTGGAACCTTAATTACAGGTCCACAATGTGTTTACCTTTCCTATATTCTGTCTAGCTGTCTGACATTTGCAAAGCGTGCTAGGGTAGCTCAAGGCCTCTGTAGCGAAAGGGGAAAAAAATACTCCCTACCTCTGTAGCTAGCAGTACAGAGCGCAACTGCGTGGGAGTCCGCACGGGCCTTCCTTTCTAGCAGGACTCCGTGAACGCGGAGTAAAATGTGGTGAAGTGAAGAGCTGAGCCTCGTGTGCTTGCAAGCGCTGGTACCTCCAGCCTGAATCGCCAACTGAATTTTTCACCACTCCTCAGTGACCAGACCATCAGGGAAAATAACAGTCAAGCTTGACAGCCTATGAAAGTTACCAGGAAAGCGTCCCTCTGACAAGGGAAAGCGGCCAGAGAGTCTTGAAAGAGAAAATCTCCCCTGGACTAAATAAATCCGGTCTTATGAAAACATTTTAGTATGGAAGTTGCATTTACAAGCTTTTATTTTTAATAGAAACAGAGGAGAAAAACTATAAAATGGATCAAAAGGTGCAAAACAGAGCCCTTGGGAACCCCAAACTCTCAGGGAAAGATGTCAGCGCTGGCATTCTGATGTGGGAGCCATTCCCACTTGGTTCAGGAACAGAACAAACTAGGGGATGTTGTTTCGAGCTAGGAAGACGGCCCTAGGCCTGTGTACTTACTTACCTTGCTGTCGATTCACCCAGGAGATACACACAGCACTTACCTACCTGTCGTCCCTCTACAGAGAAGGGTCGCAGAGAGGCAAGGAGGAAGAAAGGGTGACATGCATCACACAGGAGGCCCCCAAAGAGAGGCCTGACCATAACTCTGTAGGTCTGCCTGGAGCTAAGATAAGTTTCTGCAATTCGAGGACCTGAGAATTGAAAATGGTTTGCATCTTCTGTGGAAGAGGATAGCTTTGGGCTAGTTCAACTTAAATACAGATAAATGGCTAGACAGACAGACAGACAGACAGACAGACAGACAGACAGACAGACAGGTATAGCTTATTCAGGAGCACAAGGTGCCTTCCTTCCCTTCACTGAAGGTAGTTGGTCCTAAGCGTGGCTTGTAACAACTCAGATTTCTTCTTGGTTTTTTCGAAGGTGGTCTTATTGGACCAAAAATGTGTGCCAGTTCAACCAAGCTTCCTAGTCCTGAAAGGATCCACTGGTACACATGGAGTCATGTTTGGCAAACAGCTGTACAGTTGATGCTTATCAACCAAGACAAGACTGGAAATAATGAAACTGTGAGCTCTCCATTGTTTATGAACTGACTCCCAGCTCAGCAGGTGGACACTTCCACCTGCTCATTGTACTTGGATGGGCACAAGAAACCAGACTCACCTCAGAGACAAACCTGTAAGCCCAAGAGACTGCTTATTCGCAGGAGCTGTCCACCCCTCCAGGAGCAGGACACCTACGTGCTGTCCTGCCTCGTGTGAAGCACTATCCTGTCCTATTTTGAGACAACTTCTACACACTATTGTTTCTACATCCCAGAAGAGACAAAGTCATATCAGTATCAGAACAATAGTCCTTCAGGTTTCAGATTTTGCACCCAGTTTTGGTGTGTCGTCTAAGTTATTTTGTCTCCAGGGTAAAATAGCACAATTCTTTCAACCTTTCCTCATTAGGTAGAAATTTCCAGTGTTTCTGAGACTAGCAAACCTTTTCCAGATTTGCTACATTTCTTAATATCTGTCTATAAATGTGATTCTCAGAACAGGGCATCATGCTCAGATGTTGTCTGTCCAACAGAATATGGAAGGTAACTGCATCTCTTCACTGACCCAACCAAGGTAGGCCAAGTCTACGTGACCGTGGCAGTTAGCATGTTAGCTAACAACTCCTTCTACTTGTATGTGTATATATCAGTTCATCTCTCTATATTGAAAAAATTATAGATTTACCTTCAATTGCAATAATATGGGATGATCCTCTATACTCTTTGTCCACTTTATTTTCCTACCAGAACCTTCTATTCTAGTGCATTAGGCAGAATGCAGCAGGCATTCTTGACTCATTCCCCCCGGCCCCAGAAGTACCAGCTTGCAAACCCGTAGCACACTATTACAACGAGGATGTTGATATCGATGCAGTCAACAAACAGGACTTTTCTATCAATACAAGCATACTTCCTGTTGTCCTTTTATGAATTTGACTATTTCCTTCCCACCCAGTTCTTCTTCTCCATCTGTAGTGGCCAATTATGTGTTCTCCACCTCATAATTCCATCATTTCAAGGTTATGTAAATAAAATTAGATAGTAAGTAACCTTTCTTTTTTATATTTAAAAATTTATTTTAAAGAGTAAAAATACCAGAAAGATTAAAAAAAAAAAAAAAGTAGCAAGCAGGAGTACATAGTACAGAATTTAGTAGGTAACCCTTCTGATAGACTTTTTCACTCATTGTAATTCTCCAGAGCTTCATCCAAGTTGTATCAATAATTTTGTGTCTTTTCATCAGTAAACTATAGCCCATGACATGGATGTGTCAATTTATTCAACCAGCTACCAATTGGAAAACGTCTGGGTTGATTCTAGTTTCAATCACGAATGATAAAATGCCACATTTATGTGGGAGTTTCTGTGTGGTCATGTACATTTGTCAAGGATAAAGTCCAAGGTGTACAACTGCTGGATAATATGGTGGATGCATGTTTAATTTTTTTTTTTAAATTCAAGTTCATTTCCCAGTATGAAAAAAAAAACATTTTCAAACTGTTTTCCAGAATCATTTCTGTATACCTTTCACCAAAATTCTATATTCAAAGTTGGTGTACCCACTCTGAAGCCAAAAAATAATTTTTGTATTTGTTTGTGCATTTTAAGATGTGGATCCAAGAAGCAAAATAAAATATTTGTCTCTCAAGTACTACTTTATGAATTTCATTTCAGTATTCCTGATCTTAATATCTTTAATAACTAATTTTTCTTCAGTATATCCCATGCTTTAAGACTTCATTTTTACCTGGACCGTTGGCAGCCATAGTCATTCAAAGCTTGAGAAAACACTTAAATGGGACAAAGCTCCACAGTGCGGCACTAGAGACAAACTTGCAGCCGTACCAGTGACATACGGTCTCCTTCCTGGAGAGGAAGGAAAAGGATAACATCAGCAACACTTCCAAGAGATTTGTGAGATGGTTCAGGTCCTCATTTACATAGAATCTCCATCCCTATTTATCTTAGTACTTCACTTACAAAAACAGATAAATTTGAGTTAGGTTGCGCTATCTCACCACGAGCCCACTTTAGTTCTTAATGATAGATGTCTTTTCTCAAGTAATGGGGATCAAACACATAAATAAAATAACTTTAATACAGTGCCTTAGAACAGTCCTTAGGGCTCAAGGTTCTGGAAATGTGGTGATGGCTGTAACATGGAGGTGCTGCTGAAAATGATAGCCATGGCAGTGACAGCAGTGTCCATGGCAATGGCCGTGATGGGGACAATGAGGGTGGCCATGCTGCTGGTGACAATGAAGATGACTGTGGTTCCGACAGAGGTAGGAGCAGTGACAACGGTGATGATGGTGCGGGCGGGGATGGCAGCGATCATAGCTCGCGGTGACACCATGCTCTCTGTATGCCAAACTCTGCTGCGAGCTAGAACACAGGCTTCAGTTTAATAACTGTACCTGGCTTCCCAGTAGTCATACATTTCCTGCAGACTGAAGCTATAGGGGTTGTTCTTAGACTCACTGTGTAGCTACAAGATACATTAACTTTATTCTCTGTATCTGAACTTTCAGTGGAAAGGAAAATCGGGTACAACTGCATACAAACAAAACAAACCAAAACTTGCTTTCTGCCTACTGCACCAGAATAGGAAGTTTTGTTCACGCACCTCAGAGGCAGCTATTTTATAGCCATTTCCTGGGTAACCGACTCTCAGAAATGCTAAGTGAAACTCACCTGAGGTCACATGACCATCTCTTTTCATTTAATTATCAAATTGTTCCAAGCGTAACAAAGCTTGAGACGCATAATTACCTTATTTTCAATCAGTAAATGCTATATCTTCATATTATTTTCTGTGTATGCACCTTTGAATTTTAGCCAACAAAATACCACAATTTCAAATAACTGAAGTTAAGATTCAAACTTTGTTCAATGAATAAAATATTTTATTTCATGGAGATTCTTAGTTTTCTTCTCATCCTCAAGAAAAATATTGGGTTTGTGCTATGTGCTACAAAAAAGAAGAATATTTTTAAATGATTATAGAATGTCAGAGAAAATAGGACATAATCTGACTTAGGAGGACAGGAGAGGCGGACACTGCACCACACTTCAAAGCATTCATAGTAAACCCTGCACCAATTTTATTGCTTTTTACTGAAAAACCAAACAGGAAAGTCATAAGAATGTAAAATCTTAAAGATCAGCCTGATGGAGGCTGGAGAGATAGCTCCATGGCACAAGTGCCTGCCTGGCAAGTCAAAGGTCATGCATGAGTCTGAACCCCAGTTCCACCAAAAAAAAAAAAAATAATAATAATAATAAAAAAGAAAAGAAAAATAAAATCAACCTGACATAACAGCCTTTTGTTTCCAACTCGCACAGGCATGGGAGATGAAAACCTAAACAATTTTAGAAGAGAGATACAGTATGAGACAGAATATTCTGCTCATGTAGAGGCCACTTATAACCTTAGCTATAGCAGGAGCTCATTCTGCTGCACACTGTAATGATGTCCCAGAAGCAGATAGAAGTGTCAGTCCCAAAATGGGATTTCTCAAAAAACAAATCCGATCTTGAAGGAGAAATCTTGGTTGAAACATTCGTTCACTTCACTAAGCCCAAAGAGCATTGGGTTGAAGCTATATAGAGTAAACCAGTTGTTACCCAGGAAGCATTCTGCTGTTCTTTGATATGTAACTTCAGAGCACTTGGAACCAGTAAGTAGGTTTGAGCACAAAACAGCAAGCTAGTGAGAGCTGAGGGGGTAGGAGCAGTTGAGACTTTAAATGCTGGTAAGAGAGTGTGGCTCTCCTATTTGACTTGTTTTCACACTGAAGCGCAGTTACTGGTCATGTGACCTTAATTGGGTTTTGCCTAGCATTTCTGAGACTCAGTTACTTGGAAAAATGCCTATAAAATAGCTGCCTCAGAGGACTCATGGAAGAAAACCTGCTGTTCTGGCACAGTAGGCAGGATGCAAATTGCACCTCTTTTTGTCGTGTGCTGTTTTATAATGAGTGCTATTTACTGAGTGCATATGAGGCAGCAAAGGTAGTTGTTGCCTTAGTTTTCTGTCAGTGATAGCTAGGTTTTCATTACTATGACAAACTACCTGAGAAAATCTACTTAAAAAGAGCAAAGTTTCATTTGAGCTCGTGGTCACAGAAGTCTCAGTTAATAATCAGGGGTGTTCACCTTCTAGTGACAGGAAGCCAAGAGAAGAAGGGGAGAGGAGTGTGTCACCACCCCACAAAGGCACACTCCTAGTGACCTGACTGCCTTCCATAGTTCCCCACCTCCTAAGGTTCTTCCATCTCCCAATAGGACCACCTGGGGACCCGCTCTTTGCACATCAGACTTTGGGGACATCCACTGCATGACTTTCTCAAAGACACCAATTCCTGGAGCTCAGGAATCTCCCCCTTGAAGATAAGACTATTCATCCTGATTTTTCAATTTCACTAGACTACTAAATGTCCACAAGACTGCAAAGCATGGCACTGGGGCTGTCTGGCTGGATGATGGGAGTGTGAGGCTTTCCTTTCCTCACTAGTTCTGCTCCTTTGTTCCGCTTCCTGGCCACTGTGAGCCAGTCAGCTTTGCTCTGCCACACCCCTCTGCTGTGAGTCTGCCTTGGAGCCAGTGACCAGGTATTGAATCCTCTGAAACCCTTAACTAAGCCATTCCTCCCTTATGATGTGGGTGCCCCGTACTGCAGCTCTGTGACTAGAAGGCTTGCAGAGATTCAGATGCGCCTCATAATTTGCAAGTCCATATAAGGGGAAAGGAATAGAATGGAATTTCTCTTTAATTCAGTTCTGCAGGTGGAAACAATACTTTGCATGTGGGCCTAAATGAGCTTGATATAGAAAAGCCACCAATTCATGTTCCCTCATCAGTCTCAGCTGAGTGAATTCTTCAGGCAGTTGGCTTAATTAAACCACATTAGTATAGGAAAGTTAAGTAGTCCTAGAAAAGTTATTATGATATCTTTCATCTAAGAAGATTTTAATAGCAAATGCTAAAAGAAATCTTGGCTTTCCCGAGCTGCTCAAAGCAGGACCTGGGGCTGGGGCCAGTAACAAATGTGTGTATCAGATCAGCTCAGGGCAGGCACAGGGATGATTAAAGGCGTGAACAATTCTCTTGAGTGATCAGGACTAAGCAGCCAGGACAGTTGCCTCCTGTATCCACCGGGCATTGGTTCCAGGACACCTCTCAGTTACCAAGATCCACACACGCTCAAGTCTCCCACATAAAGTAGTGTAATTTCTGGACATAACCTACACACATCCTCCTGTAAGCTGTACGGCATCTCTAAATAATGCCTCATTCAATGGAAGCACTATGGAAACCATTGATGTCCTGTAAATCTTAAGGGAAGATCATGAGAAAAAAAAGCCTGTAAATGTTCAGTGCAGGTGCAATTTATTTTCAGATATTCTCAATCTGTCACTGGTTGAGTCCCCATATACAGAGCCTACAGACAGGGAAAGTGGAGTGTGCCTCTTGCCCGCCCAGAGCTCAGGCTCTGGAGTCTGATTTCAGTGCTGGGTTCACGGTCAGCTGGAATGATCCCCTTCGGCAAATGACTGACCCTCTCAGCCTATGGCCTCGCATTCAGGATGAAGACAGCAATGGAATAGCTTTTGTAGGAAGCCCTCATGAATGGACAGTTTGGTTATCAGAGTTATTTTCTGTCTCCTCTTTGTCTTATTGACCTAGTTAACCTTGTGAAAGAGCGTCATGGCAGGACTTCTTTTTTCCACTGGAGTTTCCCCAAATCCATTCAATACCGGGATGTTGACACAGCTGCTACCTGCAAGTGGCTCCTCCCGCCACACCTCGCACGATGGCCCTCGGGTCCCATAGCCTGCTGGTAGCTGCATCAGAGACCTCGCTTAGCACTACTTGGTATGCTGAGTGTGCACAGCATAATACATGCTCAAGAAAAATGAATGAGTTCGTAAGTTAAACCTTGAATCTGGGAGAGTAAGAGAGTGGGCTTCGGGGGCCTTTGCTGCTCTTCTTCCGATGACAGTAATGTTTAATATGGAGCAGAAGCCAGTTTTGGTAATGTCTAAGCAAAACTGGGTCTTAGGTAAAATCTTCAATAAATAGTGAAAATATATTCTCTGATATTGGGACATTCATTCAAGTATCAGTTGGGGGAATTCGAGAGGAAAGCTGTGCTGGCCTCCACTCACTGGCCTGGGCTACTACCCTGGTGCTGGATTTTGCTGGAACGAGAGGCCTTGGCAATGGATTATTAGCTGCCAAATGTCTTATAAAACTAAAAAAATGATGCTACGAAGAAGATCTAGACTTCACCAGCCTTTTGGGAACACATTAAAGTCCTTTTATCCGCTGTCATTCTTGTAAGAAAAGTCACATAATCTGTGACCTTCTGAGCGGGCCTGAGGTGTCGTAGTGTTAAGAGCATAGACCCTGAGCCTGGAGAGGGTGTGGGAGAAGAAGAGATGGAGATACGGTGTGTGCTCAGGTGGTGCCAGCGCGCAGCTGGGCTACAGGGGTAATCTCTGCTGTTCTGTAGTTGACCGTGGGTAATTATGTGTTTCAAAGTAGCCAGTAGAGAAATTTTGAATATTCCTAACACAGACAAATTATAAATTCTCCAACCAGATACCTTGATCTGATGTTACATATGCACTGGAATGTCACACTGCACCACCTTACATACGTATGATGGTTATGTACCAATTTTTAAGTATATACAGAATAAGAGAAGCCCAGGGAAGCTCTTTTTCCCCTACTGTGGGGTGAGAGCACAGCTAGTAGGAGCCACCCAGGAACTGGGAATGGGCTCTTGGCAGGCATCAAACTCGCCCGTGCTGTCACCCAGAACTTCTAGGCTTCAGACCTCCAAGAAATCAGTTTCTGCTGCTTTTAAACCAATTTTTTTTTAAAGTGTGGGCTCTGAGATTGAGCTCTACTTTGCACTACCTGCCACTATCCCAGCGTTGCGGTTTTCTCGTCTGTGAGATTTGGTGAGTGAGCGTCATGTGTCACTCGTTTGCCATTACTACCTGAAGGGTGACACTTCAGGGTCATGGTCCAGTTTTCAGGGCCACTCGGGAAAGTTATTGCTGCTGTTTGTGACAGAAGAAAGACAGGCCAGGTGCCTTTGTGCACCCATGGGGATGAGGCACCAGGATTCCTTGCAGATAAGCAAGGGAAGGAATCCTCAAGCCCCACCTGTAAAGTAGCACGGCATCTGCGTACATCCTCCTACACTTCAGACCATGTCTGAAGGACTTGAGCTTCTTAATTCAATGCGAAGGCTGTGTCAATAGCTGTTGTATGGTTTGGGGACTAATGAGGAAAAAAAAATGGGTTTTGGTATGGTCGCTACAGATGAAATTTTTAAATTTTTTTTTGATCGGCTAATGGCTAAATCCATAGATACAGAGGCAAGAGATATAGAGAGCTGAATGAAGAGTTTTCAGCATCTGTCCAGGGGGCAGAGTCTGGAGCTGCCCACTTAAATAACACATAGCTTGAACTGGGATGCAAAAATCAAGAAAGGAGCACTGTTCCCAGCACGTGTGGGGACCAGACAGTGCTGAGCTGCATCACCACAGCACCCAGAGTGCTCTGAGCACCGTATAGACAGGCCAGACCAGCTACAGCAGGTTCCTTCCAATGTATTACCAGAAGTTGCCAAGAAAATGGTTTCTCTCATGCACAGGCAAGTGCATCTGCACGTGTGTGCATGCACGTGTGGTAGGCAACCCCCCAGAGAGCCGTCAATGCCCGTGTACCCTGGTGTCCACACCCTGAGTACCTTTTGGCAGCGTGGCACCAGGGATGCCCTGTGGGCACAGCAGGATGCAGCATATGATTGGGTTTAGAAGACAGAAACTGTGGCTTCACCCTTAGTATATACTTCTCTTCTTTCTCTCTCAGGGCTTTTGTTTCTGGGAACCCAGCTGCCCCAACTTGAGGACATTCGGGTGACCCTGTGGTGAAGCCCACAGTGAGAGCTGCTGAGGTTTCCTGCCAACAACCTCAAGAGGGATGGAGGCAGCCCCTGCAGCTGGCAGCTGGCAGCTGGTTGCCACCCTGAGGGAGCCCCTGAGCCAGAGGCCCTAGCTGAGCTGACCCAAAACTCAGGAAAGAAAAGAAATGTTTGCCACATGAAGCTGCAGAGTGTTTAAGGACTCTGCTAAGCAGCAATAGGTAAACAGTGCAGCATCTGACTGAGGGACCGGATCCACACCCCAGGCCTGTGCAGCGGGGAGGGTGAGGCACAGCGCTCAGCTTTCCAGCTGCGGGGCACAGGGAAACCCATGAATGTGCACCGGACAGCCCCATCCACAGAGTGGAGCTCTCCACTTCATACCCAGGGGACTGAGTGGTGGGTCTCTCAGAGCCAGTGAATACGTAGTCCAGAGAATTCCAACTTGCCAGACTCTTGCTCACTCTTCTAAGATTACTTTTTAAATCTGTCTGTCTGACTAACTATCTATTTGGTACAGGATCTCTCTATGCAGCTGGGACTCATAGTGATCCTACTGTCTCAGCCTCCTGAGTACTGGGATTACAGGAGTGTGCCACCACACCCAGTTTCTGTGGCTGGCTTAGTGCAAGGTCAGCGCAGTGTGCCATAGTAGGGATCGAACACTGGTCCTTGCACTTCTCAAATAGGTGCTTAGACTGCCGAGCTATCTCCCTGGCCCTCTTACTTTTATGCACCATTGCAAACCACACCCATCATGTACTGTTATTCTTGACGTGAACCAATAGAAATGCTTTACCTTTGCCAGAACTCTTTCTGTATTACCTACAACTTTTACTGAGAATGCTTCAGAAGCTGCAGAACCTATTCTTCTGGGATTCACAAAGAAACGCACACATTGGGGGAACCTAAAAGAACCCGAATGTTAGTCCCTGAGGGGCAGTTTGAACCACCCTCTGCTGGCACTGGCCATCTCCAGCCTGAGGTGGGCCCATCCTTCAGATTCAGGAGATCCTCACTGCCATATTCCAGGTAGAGATTGTTTTCTTTGGTGGGTCTCAAGAATGTCTGAAGCAGAAATCTCAATCCTTTCTAAATGCTGAAGCACTGTCTTTGAAAGATTCCACACTAAGAAAAAGTAAGGGAGGATGGCGCTGCATGCAGCAGTGGAGACAGCTGTGTCTTGTTTTCTAAAAACTGTAGGCCACTCAACAGGAAAATGGCACACTGGGCCAGCACTGGGGATGGGGAGACAGCGGGGTCTCTGTGGAGAGCAGGTAGGATGAGCAGCTCCCAGAAGACACTGGGAAAATATGGCTAAGTAGAGCTGTCCCTTAGCCCCCAGGGGCAAGTGATTCCAAGACCTCCATGGAAACTGGGTTGGTGGCTGCCCAGACCCCTTCCATAGACCCACATCCATCCTCCTGTATGTTCAGTCCTTTCTAGTTCATGTATAATGCCTAGCACAATGTAAATGCTATATGAATAGTTGGTGTGCTGTGCCATTTAGGGAACAATGATAAGAAAAGCATTTGTGCATGTTCAGTACAGACACAATTTTCCCCTAATATTTTCCACCCATTATTGGTTGGATCTGTGGATGTAGAACTCACAGATAGAAGGCAGAATGAAGTATCTTTTTGTGAGATATATTAAGAGGCTCAAATAGGGGGCAAGAGACTATGAAAATGTTCTAGAGTAGATGCTGCTCAGTGCTAAGAGCCCTTAGTGACAAATGGTTTATTAAGTGGACTTATTCGATGCATAGAACAGACCCCATTCTCTTCTAAACCTGGTGGAACATAGAAAAATTTAATTGTTAGCTTCCTAACCTGAATGTGTTTCAGGAACATGAAATTTCTGTACAACAGAGTCAGAGTGAATCTTAATCTTCAATCAGACACTCCTTGTACTTAGCCTGATATATTTGATCCTCTACTCAACTGGAAGTCCCAATACAGCAATGGGGAAAATTATCAAATGATGGTGCATAAAGCAAGTGTAGGTGGAGATTTTATAAACTTTTGGCTTCTGGGAAAGAAACATGATTTACAGTGGATAACCTGGTTAGATTCTCAAAGAACAACAGGACTGTGTGATACGTAACTGCCACAGATGAGCACACGTACACAACTCCTCAGCGATGGTTTACTCATTGCCAGGCATCAGTCACACTCCTCTGGTCATTTTCAGAGGTGAGAGCCTCACTCAGATTAACAATTGTAAGTTAATCCCCATACCACATGCTGTGCCAGTCCAGCCCCTGAGCATACTGAGCTGGCCACAACAACCAGGTCTGGTGGCATGTGCCTATAATCCCAACACTGGGGAAGCTGAAAACAGAAGGATCACTATGCATCTGAGCTGCATAGTGAGACCCTCTACCAAATACATGAAAATATATAATAAGGATAATTATAATAAGTTAAAAGGGACATCCAATAAACCTAGGAGCCTGCTCCCCTTATTTGAAATAGACTTCAATAACAATATATGCTTATCAATGTAGATGTAAACATGGGTATTCTTTTGGTATGTTTCCTGTAGCTATAACCAAACACCAGAGACTAGTTTCATGCTTATCTTACAACATAAAATGCATTTAACTCCATCTGCAACAGGTCTCAACAGGACCATCATTGCTCAAGAGTCTAAGTCCAAAGTCTCTTGTAAAACCCAAGGGAAAAATCTTAGTTGCATGTGTCTGCAAAAAGAAAGAAAGAAAGAAAGAAAGAAAGAAAGAAAGAAAGAAAGAAAGTTACAAGCTGCTCAGTGCCATGTCACAAGATAAGCACCATTCTCTTGTGGCTCCATAAGAGACTAAATCAGTGTGTGTGTCTGAGATCTATGGATACCTGGGAGGGCACTAAAGAGAACATTTATTTGGAGATTCAGCCTTGCAGCTCCCCGAGGCCTTGGCTGGTCTACATCATAGCCTACCTCCTTCCTGTCCATGGTTCTGTTTCCTTCCCCTCTCCTCCTCATGCCTGCTCCCAGAGCTCTACCTCATAGACATCTTGTACCACAGTTTCCATCTCAGGATCCACTTCCCAGGAAAGCCCATAGGAGACAGCTGGTGTCAGACGCAGACCAGGAAGGCAGGCGCTGAGCAGGGGCTGTGAGTTGGGTCGCGGGCCGCCAGACTGACGGTGGTGGGAGCTCATCTCTGTTGGGGAGAGGAAGAACACAGAAGCAGCGCCTCTGCTGCAGCCCCCGGAAGGAGATGGACGCGCGGCTGCTAGAGCTTTCACTGGTGTCAGGAGAGGACGGCGCATCATTGGTAGGGAGGGCGTTAGCTGCGCAATTGCCCAGACGCTTGAGAAATGCAGGGGAAATCATTCCTATAAGGAGAGCAGGATTGGTGGCAAGACGGAAGCTGATGGACTTCTGATAAAAACAATAATGAAAAGCTGATTATGATCAACCAGCGATCAAAGGATAGGTCAGAGAGCTGGGGGTCCTTCTTAGAACCCCTGAGGTGCTCTGCATCTCCTGCAGTGGGAGGGCAGGGAAAGGTTCACAGCCAGACCCAGAGCCTAATCGGAACCAGACAAGCTTCCAAAGTAGTTACACTTTGAACCGAGCAGGCCGGCCACAGCAGGACCAAAGCCCTGCTTGGGAACGTATGGAACTCGGACGCAGGCAGTGGTGAGGACTGGATGGGTTCTCTGAAAACCTCCACGACCTGGCCACTGCTGGCCTCTTCGAGCCTGTGAAGTGGAAATCTCCTGAGGCCCCTTGCTTTGGATGGTCCGGAGGCTGGCCCCAGACAGAGAACCCAGCCAGGGGTCCGACATGTCTTCTTCTCACCGCACACCCCAGGCTTGTGCGTTATCTGGCCAGGTTGGGTGGGGAGCCCTGGGAAGTGCAGAGAGCTGGAAGTTCTTCCAGTAGCTGAACCAAAGGAGAAACTGCACCACAGTGCACTGCTCCTCGCTCCGCGGCTCCTGGCTGTACTGGTACCATCATCTTGGCTTACCTGATGGCTGTCATGAGACAAAAGGGGGAGGGGCATTTGCAGAGCTAATTTCGGATGCTCACAGGGTCCGTGAAGGCCACCGGGAGACACCAGTGAAATATCATTTCCTCGCATCCTTTGAGTCAGAGGAACCCTAGAGCAGTAGAAGTCTTGAACATATCTGAAGTTTAATCACACTTTTTTCAAAACTGAGGAATTTATTCAAAGCATGGTCAACTTAGAGCACAGGCATGCAGCTCCAGCTTCTAGCTGCTCCCCTGAATTACACAGAGTTCTGGGCACATGTACTTTTTGGGTTTTTTTGTTTTTTTCTGCACCAAGGTCCACACATTGCTTTCTTTACTTGTTCAAAGACTTGGTAAGAACTAGTGTGGGGTGCTGTGTCTCACTGCAGCCCAAGCCCCAGGCCCTGAAGGAGGGAGGATTAATGCCGCCTGGCTTTCCTGGCATGGACACACCATCAACAAAGGGCCTCTGGGCAGCCACCAGCTCCACAGGGGTTTCAGGCATCCAAGAGATTCAGGGGAAAAGCCGCCCCAATCGATAGACTGAATGGTTCAATAACTCATTTTGCTGCTGAGGCACTGAAATAAATAAGCACCTGGCTGGAAGTTGAAACTGTTCATGTTCAGTGTTTCTCAGAGGCCAGGTTGATGGGCTTTAATAGCTTTGGTCGGCACAGAACACGGGCTGCCTGTCCCAGCAGTGTGCCCTCTGTTTCCTAGGCAACCAAACTTAAAATCAGATGATGGCTCAAACCGGGGACCAAATCAATTTTTTGGAAGTACTAATGTGGGGAAGGCAAACTCGACATAAATGCGCCTACTGCAGTGTCCTTGTCCACCCTCCTTTCTGCTTGTGTACATGTACTGCTCAGTTGTCACCCCCAGGGCCACCAGCCTCTTGACCCCAGAGCCTGAAAGAGATGCACAAGTCCCAATCGTGCTGTCCTGGTCAATGGGATGCTGTGTCCCAGCTGCTCTTGGGGAGGATCCAATGAAAAGAGCCGGAGGAAGATGCACCGAGGCCCAGCTCTTCTGTGCGTCAGCAGACTATGTGACACTTTGCCTAAATCAAGGACCTAGAACCTGCCATGCAAACCAGGGGCCAGAGAGCATGGTGCGGGGTTTCTCCCTCGGGAAGAAGATTCTCAGCACTCCAGCAGGTCAGTCAGCGATTCTCAGCCTGTCCCAGGACTTCATCTCAGAGAATTACAGCAGTCAACACTTGGACCCAGGAAGGACAGGGCAGGTGTCAGAAAGAACTTCCTGGCCCCCAGCACTGGCTGAGCATTTGTTCAGCAGTGATGTAGTTAGGTGACAGTAGCCCAGGGTGCACTTGGTGAGTGGATTTTAACAGAGACGGTGGTAAGAAGTCTCTCTGCTCATGCACAGAATTTCTTACGACAGCCTTTTCCCACCTTGCAAAGGACAGCAGTGCCTTCTCTGTCTCTGAGCCCTTAGGGCTCGAGGGAAAACGCCTTCCTCCCCTGAGTCCGATACATAATTGGCACTCATGCCTATCAGTTAAACCGCACTGATTATGCACTAAAATAATCTGACACTATTTTAGAATCAGCTTTGGCCGTCCACCTCCTATAGTGTCAGTTTAATAATTCAGAAAGTTTTCATTCAGTGTACCAGACAGGATAGGCAGACACTAGCAAGTCTTCTCTCCACAGGGCCAAATAGTACAATGTTCGGTTTTTCAGGCCATCTGGCATCTGTCACAACTATTCATTGCTGTCATTGAGTGACTGGGTATGGCGGTATTCCGATAAAACTTTATTTACAAGGCAAGTGGAGGGCCAGATCTAGCACATGGACCACAGTTTGCCAACCTATATGTCATGTAAGGATATATAGCAGCAAACTCTCACAAATCCCTAAGTCTGCACCCACTGGAAGGCTACCATATTATGTCCCAACATTGAGGGAGTGAGGAGAGAGGCTTTGTCCCATGTTTTAGGACAGTGCAATTTCCACTTGAGGCTTCAGGGTCCCTGCTGTATGACGAGAAAGCCAATGAGTCAAGTTTTTATCCTACAAAGGACACACATGACTTCGACTCTCACGTTGGTTAGAACTCCTCTCCTAACCATGCTTGATGGCAAGGCCATGGAAAATTACAATCTGAAACTAGAAGAGAACCAAATGTTGGTGACCCATAGTACTCTGCACCACACTAACCATTAATCAAAGCTAAGGAGAAAGGGCTGAAAGGAGACCCCTGCCCATCTAGCAGCTGAATCAGACACCTCTGTAAAGAGAGCTAGCACAAGGCAATAGGGCCTCGGATTTCCATTTCTACAGCCAATTCTAAGCATATTAATAAAGATCAGAGCACAATGTAGTGTTAGGATAGTGGTAAAAAATTCCAATTCTCTCCATGTCCAACAGACACTGCAAGTTCCGGATGCCTCGTGATTTGTCAAAGATTGCTTCCTGTGGCCGCGAGGTCTACACTTCCACCCTTATCTCATTGGAGGAGCATGGGATAAAATGGGAGGGAGCAGGGAAAAGAAAGTGATGTCGGGGGCTAAATGAACACGGGAGAATCATAAGGAAAGTGTGCGAGGGCTAACATAGGCCTATGTCTGACTGAAGCAGATTCCATGCTCAGTCCGCAAGAGCCACCCATGGTCCTCACACTCATGGACACCCATGGCATCCTCACACCAGTGCAGCTTGGGAGGAAAAGTCTACACACGTTCATTCACCAGCTAGGCAAAGCCCTAGAATTGGAAAAGTCTAGCGAGAAGAAGGTACAGACCTGTAAAGTGGCAAAAAAGATAGCCTGTCTGTGCTCAAATTTCCCTTCACATTTTGGCCCAGCACGAAGGCTGCGGGCCAGCCCAGTGCATGGAGAGCTTTGGAAGCCGAAGTGGCACAGGTGCCTGCTTAATGACACAATCCATTGTGATAGTTCCCAAGAACACTGACCTTCTCCCTGGAGGCTTCCAGGAATTAATTAATACTAAATGCTTGTCAGGCCCTTTGCCAATGTTAAGGATTTGTTTAATCTGAAAGGCCAGAGTAAGCACAAATAGAGGACTTTGAACTCATTTATAAATGCTCTGTCTGATGACAAGCGACATGACCTTGCCATGCGGTGTGGAAGTGACCTGTTCCAATAGAAGGAAGGCGCTTGCTTTAATCGGCTGAGCTATCTGGCTGACCCTTGTCTGGTGTTTAGAGGACAGACCCAGAGTCAGTCAGATTGGCAGGTCTCTGAAGGAGCAGGCAGTCCAAGGCTGCCCTTGTTTCTGATGCTCTCTGCAACTCGAAGGGTTTCAAAAGCCACCCCCAGCTTTGACCACAAGCTGAAAGGACTTAGAGAGCCACTGCCCATTGGTATACTCACAACTGTGTTTTATTACAAGGAAAGGTTAAAGCCACGTAAGGGAAGACACACACTGACTCGGGCCTAGAAGGATTCCACACAGGAAGCTTCTGGTATCTGTAGGAGCCTTCCCCTCCCGATCAGCATGCCCACGTGACAACACACAGCCAGCCAGGGCAGCAGAGCACTCTGGAAGCTGAGGCAAGAAGACCACAAGTTCAAACACAGTCTGGGTTCCCTAATGACTCAAGAAGGAACTGTATGAATTTTTAAAAAACAAACATAAAAACCCATTTTTTTTTTTTAAATGAGGGCTGACCAAAGGCCCCGATCTCAATTCCCAGTAGAGCCTCCGCTCCAGCACAGAGAATTTCGCCAACCCAGCAAGCCGTTTCTCCATCCAGAGCTTTTCTTGGGGCCTCGCTTCCATATATCCATAGTGCTTAGCTTTCTGGGTGGACCCTCAGCATTTCCCCTCCCCTGGCCTGAGAGGCCCCCAGGAATGACCCTGTTAGAATATCAGCTATGCTCGCCAAGGATGACAAAGTCCTCATTGCTCCGTGCTCAGGAAATTCTACAGTGTATCAGTCTCCTCCAGGAGGGACGGACAGAGCCCACACCTGTTTAGCGGCCACTCCCAAGGGAGAAGAAACCCCAGCACTTACTGAAAGGCGACAAGTTCCAGGCGGTGGTGTCCCAGAAGCGCGCCAATGTCTCCAAGGGGCAAATGAGTGGGTCCTCGCCAGGGCATCCTTCCCTGTGCCTGTGGCCATCTTGGAGTTGTTCTTTCCCAGAACTGGAGGCTGGACCTTGAGTGCTCCCCTCTTCCACTTCCTCAGCTCACTGACCTGTTCAAGGTTCCTTTCATGCGACGAATTCCTTGTGAAGTGTGACAACTTTAAACCATGATTGCAAGAACCTTTTGTAGGAATGCAAAATGTTATGATCACTTTGGAAGACAGTATTAATTTTTTTAACCTAGGCATCCTATTATACATTCCCACAGCGATGCTCTATCAGGATTTACCCAAATGAAGGTTGGAATCTTTAATCGACACAAAAATCTGTGCATGGACATTTACAGCAGCACCGTGTATGATTGCCAAAACTTGGAAGCCACCAAGATGTCCTTCAGTAGGCGAATGGATGAACTGGTCCATCCAGGTAGTACAGTATTATTCAGCACTGGAGAGAAAATAGCTTCTAGTCTACGAAAAGGTCTGGAAGAATCTTAAAAGCCATAACTAGGTAACAGAGCCAGTTTGAAAGAGCTGTATGCTATGGGATCCCAACTGCAGGATATTTGGGTAGGGGAAGAAGGGATGAATGGGTAGACAGTATAGGATTGTGAGGGCAGGGAGACCCCTCTGTATAAAACCTTAATGGTTCATACAAGTCACTATGCACTGGTCCAAACCTGCAGAACGTGCAACATCAAGAGGGGGTCCAAATGTAAACCACAGACTTGGGGCAACGTTGACGAGCCCAGAGGGCACATCAGGCGTAGCAAATGGACCGCTCTGCTACAGGCACTGATGAGGTCAGGCTGGGCATGTGTGTGATCAGGGCACAGGGGGCAAGGTGCTCCACCTTCTAGCTAATCTCACCAGGAACTAGGAACTGGAGCTGCTCTTTAAAAAATCAACTTTATTACAAAAAAACTAGCTGCAGATTCTTTGACGCTCCTCTCCTAGTCATGCAGTCATGCTATGGCCCTTTTTTTTTCTTCTTCTTCTTTTTACATTTTTTTCTCATTATATGAGTAAAGTTTTTGGAGGATATTTGTAATACCTGCTTTAATTTTTTTTTCATGATTTAATATTTTTATTGTTTAAATTTAACAATGGTTATATTACATATTTTCATCATCAGATCAGTTTAGATTAATAGATATAGGTATATAAGATTGATCAAACAATTAAACATTAACACTTTCAATAAACATTACTTTTTTCTTTTTTACTTTCCCCCTTTCTTTTTTTTTAAAGTTGACACATTGCATATTGTCCTCACAATAGTTCTACAGAGCACAGTGTGTGGGCATGACCACCTCCCTATTGATGTTGCTAACAAGAAAAAAGAAAAAGAAAAGAAAAGAAAATTCTTCTCTTTGGACTAAGAGGAAGCAGATGCACAGTCAAATGTTCTGCAATTGCAGTGGGCCACCAGTGAAGCTTGTAATGTTGGAGACTATTGAATCTAAGCCTCTTAAAGTTCATCTCACCAATCTAGTTATGCATTTCATGCATTGTAATTAAGCTTTTTTTTTTTTTTTTTTTTTTTTTCTGGGTGATCAAGGGCAAGTCAAAGCAAGACCTGTATAACAAAATATTCATTTTTTGTATCTTCCAGGGTCAAATCCCCTCAGGATTAAGTTTGGGACCATAGCCAGTACTTTGTAGAACTGTTGTTAGTGTTAGCCTTCGGGATGAGTCACGGCCATTGCTTGGCCAGTTTGCTTTCTGTGAAAGCCTGAGAGAATGTTTTTCTCTGGGTGACTCTCCTTAGATGCACTATGGTTCATTTATCCCTTTCCTCTGAGGTCCCATAATCTCCTTGACCAGAAAATTTGGGACACCTCTGAGTTATAGGATATTACAGCACAGATTCTCTTATATCCTGAGTTCTTATTGACCTTGAAGGGCTAGGGCCAAAATATTAGCTATCTTCATAGCTCTTCTTTTTCTCCAATTTTTGGTCTGTTAACTTACATTCTCAACCCTCCAGCAGAAAAGCTTTGTGATACTATTACTCTATAACATAGGTACTTGAGCTTATAATCACTGGCTTTCTGAGTATCAAATACCTTTGACTTGGCTTGGAATTGATATTTTCTGTCCATCGTTGATATTCTAATAACGTTCCATACAGTATGATATAAGCAGTTACACAATATTTACACAGATATTTGGAAATTCAAGGAAATACAAAATTGTAGCCTGTTAAGAATATGGTATTTGGCCCAGTCTCTTATTTTCAACTATTACTCTTGAGAGAAAGAATGACAGTAACTGAGTTTACACTGGGAGCAGTACACATCAAAAAGACAAGAGTGACATGCATTCCAAGCATAGTCTTAGTGTTACTTAGTGCTATGATCAATATGATGAACCTTTTGAAGGTTCTTGAGACCAAAATCTGATTCATCCTGTGTACATAAGTGCATGGTTTTGCTCTTAATATGTTTTCTCCTTCTATTAAATCTGGGCAGGCTGAGACTGCATGGCCTCCAGGGCTGGTTAAGAAAGGGACCCTCCTTCCATTTTGTCCTTTGAGACGCTTTCCATTAGAACACTAAGCAGGCCATGTAGGAAGCCCCACTGCCCTGAGGCCACCATGCTTCCACCTGGAGATGCCCTAGAGCCTCTGAGATCCCAGAAACAACTGTTCCCATCTCTCCACACAGGAGCACAAAGACCTTAGGACAATCACAGTGAAACCAGCCAGGGCAGAACCGAGGCCAGCAATGCTGCTCCAGTAAGGTCTACCATCTCATGACTCACAGAATCCATGAGCAGAGGAAATGGACATTTGTGCCACTAGAGTCAGGGTCATTTGCTAAACAATAAAGGTGTCTTAAACATAAAGGTTACATAAAAGAGTGATTAGCAGCGTGCTCCAGAGCCCGCCCACCTCATTCCCCCACTCGGTACCTCTGTGGCCTTGAGTGAGCCGTTTCACCTCCTTGTGGCTTGTTTTTCTCATCTTTAAATTGTGGGTGCTACTCGGTACCTACCTCTAAAGCTACTGTGAGCAATAAACAGCTTAGAAAACACTTAGAGCAGCGCCTGGCACCCAGGAAATCCTCTGCACACACTCACTCCTCCTGTTCCAAGCACTTCCGGGACCACAGTAGCCGTGCTGGCTGTTCCTATTTGATCCCTCTTCTGATACTGTTCATCTCTCCCCCTGGACAGCTCCTAGTTCTAGTGATCCGAGGGCAGGAGCCAGCGTGCATCTGGTCCAAACAAGGATGGCCTCAGAGCTTAGCTTAGGATAGAATTTCAAAAGATGTGTGTTGACTACGAATAAAATAATGTGAAGAAAAGATCACAGCTGTCTCAGGGTTCAGGGCTGTGGAGTGTGCACAGCAGAGGAATTACACCGCCCCACCCCAGGGGTGGTGGGCACAAGATCCCCACTTTCCCTGGTGGCCCACCTTTCCTGATATGCCAGTCATTTACTCTGCTGCTCCAGTCTCCTTGGGAAGATGTAGTCCTGTGAGCTCCTTTCACTCTCAACGTCAAGAGTACTTAAACCTCTCATTGTGTTCTTGGTAAATAGCTATTTGGACAGGCAATCAGCACATCCAGAAATTTCTGGCATTATTCACCACTGACACGGGCAGGGGAAAATGTTGCTGCCTTATACTGAAACTGTGAGAACTACCTTGATACAAGCATTTTGGAAAGTAAATTGGCAGCATGTATTGAAAGCTTTAAAAATGCATACCCTATTCTGAGAATTTGTTCTAAAGAAATAAGTTGTATAGGAGCAAAACAGTGTTAGTGGAGGGATGGGAGTTCATACCAGTGTGGTCTGCAATAGCAAAGGGAAGTTAGATCCAGCCATAGAGGCTAGTTAAATACACTGGGATCCACCCAGAGGGGCATGCTATTCCTCCACTTACCAAGTGTTTATCCAGAGCCTGCTCTGTGCTGGGCATTGTTGCAGAAACACATGCAAAGGCTCGTGCCCTTGTGGGGCTCACTCACTGTGGGGAATAAGGGAAGCAAGCATGTTATAAAAGCACATGCGGTCCACTGGGAGGTGACATTAGACTGCAAAGGTAAACAAGGTAGGACAGAAGATGGAGCGTGTGGGGAGAAGGGCGCTGGAAAGGAGTGGGAAAATGCTAGCTGGGGTAGCTGGGTGAGGGCTCATTGAGAAGTTGTCAGATGAAACCAATTTCACTTTCTTTATGCTTGGGTGGTGAAGTTTGGTCCAAAGAAGCTTCTGCGCATAACAAAGAAGACTTTAGCTGGGCATGTAAACAATTTGTAGTGTAAGGGTAGAATCTTGTAACCAAGAGTCTTAGCCAATCACAGTAGTCAGGCTTCCCCCAGTCATGGCTGAGTGATCAGATGATGTCGACATCACCCAAGTGCTGACTGCAGCCAGCAATTTCCATGCTTTGCACCCCTTCTTTCTGGGTATGAATATAGCCTGGTAGAGGGGTGTGCTGGGAGAACCTGGAACCATTGCCAGCCTGCCCCAGTTCGAGAACTTTTTTCTTCTTCAGTTGAACTTTATCAGATTCTGCTGGTCTCCGTTTCAATTTTGTCAAAAGATGTTATAAAAATTTCTGCGGAGACAGTTCTAGAGAGCAGAGATGGCAAAGTGAGGACAGCCTGAAGGAACAGCAAGGATGCCACCCCAGGAACACAGGGTGAGCAGGGGAATGAAGAGTGGGGGAGGGGAAGCAGGTCGCCCAGAGCCTTGTGAATGACAGAGCAAGGATTTTAGAACCGACTCTGAAGGCGGGGACAGGGTGCGGAGACAGAGGAGGCTGAGATTATCTCATCTACCTCCAGCACTCGAAGGATCCCCCGCGGCCGTGCTCAGGATGGTTTCAAAGGAACAAGGCCAGGAAGGACACCCGTTAGAAGTTCTCCAGTACTCCTAGCTTAGGCTAGCGGCACCTTAGGCCAGCGTGGACCTGGGGGACAGCTTCTTGCTGTATTGCACAGCCGAGAGGATTTGCTACCTTACAGGGTAGGACTAGAAGACAGAAGTCAAAACGGGTTGGCCATTGCGATGGACGAGCAGGCGAAAATGTGATGATCTGAGAGGACCCTCAGAGTGCGTTTCTAGGGAAAATACAGCCTTGCCGAACCGTGTACTGAAGCAACTCTGTTTTGGGAAAGGAAACTGCACGTGTCAATAGACGCATATGAGGAGGACGACAGCTGAACTGTGAATACTGCTTACTCTGAAATAGCCTTATTAATGGCTTCTCTCTTTTTTTTTTTATCTCTTTTACCTTTATTCTCCTCCTCCTGCCTGTGTAATGGTGTGCTGCCCAGCACCAGGCCATGCACATGGCAGTGGTCCCATAAGGTCATCCTGCCCAGTAATGTTAGCTTCGTTTGTGTAAGAAGGCTCTGTGATTTTCCAGACGATTCAGAACATGGCACTGTGGATACACCGCTCCTCACAGTGTTTAACTTCTATGTTCCCCGACATGAGTTTGTATCGCTTTTTAGGGTGGGGAGGAGGAGGTCTCACCATGTTGTCTAGGCTGACCTTGAGTACTGTGCTCCAGGGACCTCCTGCCTGTCCTCCTCAGTAGCTGGGACACTGGGCCTGTGCAGTCACACCCACCTGCATCACCTTTTAACTGGAAATGGAGCAAATCATTTAAACTGGTTCTGTTCCTCACTGGCCCAGCCCCATGGGGCAGCTCAGGATCTCCTTCTAAGTTTGCCTCTTCCAAGGTCTTCTCTGTTTCACTGATGGTGTTTCACTTACTACTGACAGCGTACAGCTTCAGAAGAAGGATCACGAACTTTTGGAACTCCTCATTCCGTTTCCACAGGGCGAGGGCTGTGCGCCAAGGCCGTGTGTTATATAGATGCATGGAGATGAGGCAACGGTAGAATGTTCTAGGATTATATGTCAGTTTTTGATTCATACAAGGTTATTAGATCAGGCTAATGCAGTGCCCAACCTGTGCCAAGTATGACCAGGGAACACCACGTGGAAACATGACTCCCTCTCACTGTTGGCGAAAGCTCTTCGCTTGGTTAGGGGAAAGCAGGACACAGATGTGGGAAAATGAGAATGTGCCCCGTGTGGTCTGTCAGTGTCCCAGGTGGGGCGTGTGTGCTGGGATAATTCAGGGACAACCACGAAAGCTGGAGGCTGTGGCAGCTGACCTCAAGCACAATGGAAGAGAAGGGACAGGGACAGAAAGGAGAAGGGTTGTCCCAGGAAGGGGAGGAGGCCATTCCAGATTGTAAACTATGACACAGCTTTGGAGACATCCTCTTAGGAACAGTCAACCTTCCCTTTGGGGTGAGGCTCCCCGACCTCTAGCACAAAGAGACTACTTTCCCTGCTCTTTTTGCCTGTGGAAAGTTTCTCATCTACCTGAAGCAAAAGTCATTAGAGCTAGGATTATTTAATCCTACTCTTTTCCAAATGGATGGTTAAATGAAACCTTTAAATTATGTGCACAGTGATATTTATATGTTTAAGAAATGAACTTCTTTAGTACAACAATTTTAACATTACCAGCCTTGTAGTTAATGACTAAATAAATGACTACTACTTAGGTAAATATGTCTCCCTCCATTACCATATATTCTCTTATGGGAGCCATGGACTGAATCACAAACTCAGCACAGTGAATTGTTTTCAGTTTATTTTATGTAATATTTAGGAGAAACTTCCCCTAACATCTATTAAGGGAGATAATGGATTTTTTTCCCCCTTTCTAGAAAGTCTATACTCCTGTAGCAGTCACGAAGTGAGCATTTTGTACACTCTGGACCTGGGTCTCCCCAAGATCCAAATTGTGCAGATTTAGCAATAGGCACGAGAACAATTTTCTTCTCCTCTGTAAAGACTCAGCCTTTATCTCTGCCTGTAGAAGAGAAGAAAAATGTCTACTGTGTAAGTCAGAGTAACTGGAACCCCTGCCAGCCTGCCTGGCAGTGTGAATTGCCAGTTAGTTGGGGTAAGCTGATTCTGTGACCAGAAACCTGGCAGAGGAGACACAGATGCACAGGGGCTTTGGGTCCAGATATTTCTCTTGATGACACTGGCATCACTGACAAATCCATCACAAGCCAAGTGACATCCACCGCATAGTGGAGAAATGGTTGGTGTGCGGGTTCACCAAGGGCACCAACTCCCTCAGTCACTGTCTTAGTTACTTTTCACTCGTTGCTGGGACAAGTACCTGACACCCAAAATGAAGGAAGAAAAGGTTTATTTAACTCACAGTTACTGGAGGTTTCAGTCCATATTCAGCTGGCCTAAGGCTGAGCGGAACAGGGCAGAGAGCATCCAGTTCATGGTGGCAGAACAGCAACAATCGTTACAGAGGCAGGGCAGCAGACAGCAACAGCTTGAGTCTGTCTCTCTGTTCTTCTTTATATTACATTCAGGCTCTCCTGCCTCAGCCTATCCGCCTTAGGCTGCACCCATAATCCCAGATGTACTTAAAACACATAATCCCAGGGATCATGGATCAAGTCTCAAACTCTAGATCAGTACTAAATCACATAATCCCAGTGACTCATGAATCAAGTCTCAATCTATAGAAGTCCCTGCCCCATGACTGCTGGAGGTTTTGCGGGGACAACTAGACATAAACCATAACAGTCATGAAGGGCAAAAATACACGTGGTGAAAGGAGGAGCCCTCTCTCTCTCCAAGCCCCTTTCCATGTGTGTATTTTTCCCAAAACAACTATCATCATCAGTATTAATCATGTTTTTCCAGAGGGATAGAATCAGTAGGATCTTAAGAAACATAAGAAAGAGGAGAACTATTGCAGGAATTGGCTCGTGCAGTTCTGGAGACCAGGAGGTCTCAGGACATGCCCCCTGCAAGCTAAGGGCACAAAAACAGACAGCAACTCAGGCTAAGTGTCAAGGCCTGAGAATCAGGGCAGCGAATGGAGTTAGCCCCTATTTGAGGCCAAAGGCCCAATGGGGAAAGGAAGGCCCAGAGTCCTCAGGCCCAGAAACAAGAAGCCCGTATGTCCAAGGGTAGGAGGTGGGTGTCCCAGCTCAAGAACGGAGAGTAAGTTCCATCGTTCTCAACCTTTCTTCCACCCCGTGCTCGTGAGTTAGTGGTACCCAGCCACACTGGTGAATGAGGATCTTTACTCGGCTTACCAATTCAAATGTTAATCTTTTTCAGAAACTTCCTCAGAGATATACCCAGACATAGCACTATCTGAGCTATCTGGGACTTAATTAGCCCAGTCAAGCTGACACATAAAATTAACCATCCCACCGCCCAATTCACTTAAAATGTACTTATTTTATCTGCCTTACCATCTACCTCCATCCTTTAATATTCAAACCCCATGAAAGCAGGGACTTTCGACTGTATTTGTATGGTATGGTCCACTTCCTGTTTTCACCAACGCACTGTCTGTCCTCAGTAAATCATGATGAAAATGAATTGTCCCCAGTATCTATGACAGCATTTATGGTATAGTGGATGCCCAACAGATAATTATAGAAAGCAAAAGAGTTTACATGTTTTACCCCATTTAGTTCTATATGATAGGCAATACAACCCCAAATTTAAAAATGAGGGAGCTGGGCCTCAAGCAGGTACAGTGCTTGCTTGGCACCGTATGAGGAAGCAATGGTGGAAAGGGGAGGCCAAGCTACTTCTGTCTAGTACTGAAACTTTTACCATCTGGCACAGATGGACAGAACTGTTTAATATATAATTTGAAAAGAGATCCACTAAAATACACATTGATTGGTAGCCACATGTAACTTCAATTACAGCATGAAGACACTAATAGCCTCTAGGGAAAAGCCTAGGAGCTGGTCAAGGTTCTCTCTCTCTCTGTCTGTGTCTCTGT
This sequence comes from Myocastor coypus, assembly GCA_004027025.1. Lineage (NCBI taxonomy): Eukaryota > Metazoa > Chordata > Mammalia > Rodentia > Myocastoridae > Myocastor > Myocastor coypus. The sequence continues at coordinate 59,804 of PVJA010001288.1, forward strand.
CTGTCTGTCTGTCTGTCTCTTTCTCTCTGTCTTTTTCTTTTTTTTTGTACAGGGTCTCACTACTGACTCATAGTGATCCTTTTTCTACCTCCCGAGTGCTGGGATTACAGGCACGTGCCACCACGCCCAGACTCCATCACCAGCTCAGCGCACTCCAGAGCGGGTCCAGTGCAGTAGGCAGGGCCAGGAACAGAGCCCTGGCCCCTGCACTTCCCTAAGCAAGCACTTAGTCCACTGAGCTATAGTACTGGCCCTTCAAAGCTCTCTTTTGTAGCTACCTGCTCATCCTCAGATTGCTTGCATGTTAGCAAAATATATTAAGTAATTGAGCATGGGTTATGGTCCAGCTCTGCACCTCTCTGACCAGGAACTGACCCTGTCTCCATGAGCCCATCCTTTTGCAGAAGAAAGCACGTAAGAACAAAGTACATTCTATGTTAAGTCACACAGTGGTCAGTTCTATAGGTCTCCCAGGGAGCTGAGTGAGACAAGGGAACCAAGAGCAATAGGCAGAGTAAATAGAGAGGGGATTCCAGACCAAGACCTAGAGATGTGCAGAACGAGGCTCACAGGAAGACCTCCAGATGGACAGGATGCACATGGAAGTGTGCCTGGTGTGTCAAAGAAGAACAGGAGGCAGAATGCCTGCAACAGGGTAAAGAAAGGAACAGAATTGGGAGACAGGGTCAGTGCTGCAGCTTTGATAAGATTCCTCCAATTCTCTGTGCTAGAGGCTATGTTGGCAGTTTCAGGCATTGTCAGGAGGTAGTGGGGACTCTGGAGAGGGGCATAGCTGAAGGAAGGCAGGCCTCTGTAAGAGCACGTCCAAGCCTCTTTCTCTCTTCTGCTTCTCAGCTGCTGGAAGGTGAGGAGCCTCCTGTCTGTGCTCCCATTGTGATACTGAGCTGTCCTATGAACTTGGACTGGAACCTCTGGAACTGAGCCAAAAGGAATCTTTCTGTTTTATAAGCTTATGATCCCAGGTATTTTGGTACAGTAACAGAAAGCTGACTAACAAAGGAACTAAGGTAGTGGGTCCAATCCTCCTACACAGTGCTAGCCCTGCAAGGATGCCAGCTTCTGTCCTGTGACAGATGGGAAGCCATGGGCAGGTTTCTTCAGAGCAGCGCACACATACACATGTGCTATAAGGAATCGTGGGAAGACGTAACCGAATCACAAAATTGTTCTGAATGCAGTCATTAGTGCAAGATATTTTGGTTACAAGGCAAAAGAAAAAAAAAATCAATTGAATGAATGAATAACCTAATAAATAAGTGGTAACTACAGAAACAAAGAACAGAATATGTGTATTTTCATGCTGGTGGGGGAACTTGCACATATTAACCCTAGCTACCATTGGCCACACTTTCAGGAGCCACACACGTAGGCCCCTGTCAAATCTGCAGTTTCACTGTCTGTAGTTTCAGCTATGCACAGCCAATGGTGATACAACAATATTAATTGGAAAATTCCAGAAATAAGCAACTCAAAACTTTTAAACTGAATGCTATTCTAAGAGGCATGATGAAATTTCAGGCAAAGGATAGGAGCTGTTAATTTGTCAGGTGTTTCCATGGTGTATATGCTACCTGACTGTCAGTCACTCAGGAGTTGTCCTGGTGACTAGGCCAACTATCATGGAGGTCAGTGGCCTAAGGCTGTGCCCCACGACATAGCATTTACCTCACTTCATTTCATGTCCTCTCACACCACCACAAAGATGTATACAGTACGATATTTTAGGTGAGTGCACATTCAGCTTTTATTACAGTGCATTGTTTAAATTGTTCTATTTTATCGCTGTTATTGATAGCCATTTAGTGTGCATACTCGAGCTTTATTGTAAGTATGTTTGTATCGGAAAAACATGATACACAGGGTCAAGTACTTTCCTTGGCTCTGGGCCTCCAAAGGGCGACATGGACATGGAGTTCTTGTCCTCCACGGACAAGAAGTTACCATTGCACAGGACTCCAAGGGCTCCATGGACCACAGTTTGAAAACCTGTACTAACCCACCCACCATGTCCTAGAAATGTGTCATTCAGCATCACTACCAAACAGAACACTCCACCTGACTAAGACACCCCAGAGAAGGACATCAGAGCAGAAGATCCCCTCAGGGTCCTTGGCACTGCACAGCTGTGGCACAGAGGAGTACCGCTGGAGGCCACCCAGCTGTGGCCTGGTCCTCAGGTGTCTTGCCCTAATAATCTCTGAGCCAATGGCTTGAGGATGCCACCTCTGCTTTTAAATCACCAAATGCAGCCAATAGTTTTTGTGCTGGAATGAGAATTAAAGAGAAGAGAGGAGGACAGAAATGATCCTTATTTATTGGTCATCAGCCATGAATTAATTTTGCCTGCTACCTAATGTTTCTTGGGCCTGAGCTGTGTATCTCCCACCCCTAGCCCCATCCAATACTCTAAGTGGAAGTCTCTTAGTCACCAGTACCTGATAATTTGACTCTATTTGGAGATCAGCTTGTTGCAAATGCATAATTAAATTAAGATGAGGTCCTACCAGAGTAGGGTGGGCCTTGATGCAGTCCGACTGATGGCTCTGAAGGCAGCTGGGGGAAGCTAAGAGATGCACAGGGAAAACCCCAAGTGACCACAAGGGCAGAGGTTGGAAACATGCAGCTGCAAGGCGGAGAGGCAGAGGACAGGGAAGACCCCACAGCGCAGAGTGGGCGTGGCGCTCCCAGTCCTGGATCTTGAGCTTCCAGCCTGCAGAACAGTACAACGATCCAGTCCTGCTGTCTAAGCCACCCAGTTTGAGGTGCGTTGGTTGTAGTAGCCAAAGAAATCAATATACTTCTACAATGGCTTATTTTTGATCAGCTACATAAGATCAAGATATCAGGGCGCTGCCTTTCTTGACCCATTTCTTTTGGGGGACTTTGGAAGTTTCTCAGTTAAGAAGCTATTTTCAGGAACAGTAATGTATGTTTCCATTTTGCATGTATTTAGTTATAATTAATGAAGGAGTAAACCTTCTTCCAAAAAGATCTACCCTAAATCCATCTGGGATTCAAAGGGGCACTGAACTGAAACAACTCACTACCTCTGCAGGCCTTACTAGATACACAGTTCTAAGAATAGCAGAGCATTCTTCTAAAATTAAAATAATCACTAAAGCTGGATGACAGAATGCCTTTATGTGCAGCCTCTGCAGGGACGGCCATGCCAGATTTAATTAAGGAGTTTTATCTGCACCAATAAATTATTATCCAAGGTAAAATAAAAGTTATTCGATTTGTTCACACTCAATTTCATTTAGGTGTACAATTAGTGGTTTAAGTCTATTGCAAAATAATTCAGCCAAGAAATCAATTTTAGCACCTACAAAAAAGCCCAACCAGGCTATAATTATACTATTCCAAATGCTAATGGAATACAGCTTTGGATGGAAAATGGAGATATATGTATATATGTAATGTCATTGTTTACCACCAAAAATTCTCCTTGTATAAAACATGGGGGGTTATTCATATTATTTATGCCTCTCAGAGGATTCAGATGTTCCCTTTGGAGTATCTCTTGGACTGGCCTGTATTAGTAATTCATTGCCTTTCTTGGCTGTATTTGTACCTTTTTTTTCTTCCTTTGCAGTCTAAAGAAGGTTGGTTGAGGCAGAGACCCCAAAGAGGGAGGTGGCAGGGACCAGGAATCAATCAAAGCAGGACCTGGGACCTCAGAAGCAGCACCTGGGAGCCCAGGGGACAGGGGCTCTGCTGCCTGTAGTGTTGGCTGCATGCTGGGCTGTCACAAGGTTGGATCCCCATCAAGAGGGCTTTATGGTTCTTGTACGCATTATGGCATCCAAGGCGAATGCTGAGATTGAATTGCTGCTGAAGCGGGTGTGGCGGCAGGAGCTTCAAGCACCCCCGGGGATGGCCATCTCTGGTGAGGCACTGAGTTTGTTCATGCAATAGCGAGTCCTCACACAGTACTACTGGTTTGGTTACTGAGACAGTGGGTTCCTGTCAAGCAAGATCTGCCCTCGTCTACTGCCCTTCCACCTGCAGATGTGTGTCCTTTCCATTGTCCACCATGTAATATACAGCATGAGGTGCAGACAGAGCAGCCCAATCTCAAGTCGTCAAGTTGCAGAGCCATGCATTAAATAAGCTTCTGCAAAGGACAGCCTCGAGTGTTCTGGCACACCAACAGAGAACTGACTAACACGGGGCACGAACAACTAATAGAATTCTTGGTGAAAACAGTGTCTGCTTCCAAATAAGAAGTTGTCTGTGTGTTCCAAGCTGCAATAATGTGACTGTATTCGATGAAAAATTGTGGCATTTTTAAGCACACTGTTCGGAGAGTCTTAACGACTCCTAGAGCATTTCTGGACCTAAACATTCCAGGTAAAGCTCTTGGAGCAATTGAAGCACACAAACACAGCACATGCTTGGCTGGAATTTTGTTATTTTGACAATGTCCCCTCACGCTCCACAAGGTCACACCCCTCTCCCCTCAGGAGGCGGATGTGTGAGCCATCATTCCTGTCCTGCTTATTTTGGAGGAAACTGAGTGTCACGAGGAAGACGTGGGAGGCTGCAGAAGGTTCACCCAAGGCGCACGTTCTGACCTGCATATCGGACATTCAGTCTCATGAGCAGCAAGGGAGGCTACAACAAGACGAAACCCGTGGGAGTATTCACTGTAGACGGTTGTCTTGTAAGCAGCTCCCTTTTTCCTGGAGGATCGAGAGCTCCCTCTAAACGTCTTAGGGCCACACAGACCTGGTTTCCTAGGCCTGGGGCCATGGGGCAGTTGCCCAGGCAGGCAGCTGTGTGCTCTTCAGGGCCACCTCCCCTTGTCATGGCACCGATGTGCCATCTCTCCAGATGCCCAGGATTGGAAAGAGGAAAGTGTGAATTGTTTCAGAAAATGAAGATGAGAAAGGCAGGAGGATGGGTGATGGTAGAAGGCAGAGCGTCTCCAGACACTGCCCACTCGGGGCCCATCTGTGGAGGTCCTGACTATGACACTAACTGAGACGGTGGTGACTGCAGTGTGTGCAGAAGAGGGAGTGGCGGGCAGCTGTGACAGAATTCTCGGCACGGAGCTGTTGAAGACCTTGGGAGCAATTGGGCCAACAGGAGCTGCCCCAGGGAGACAGGACGCCTGCGTTTTCTCATTGGAGAGCCAGCATTAGAGAGCACTGAGGGGTTCTTTGGTGGCTACACAGAGTGTAGTGACATTCCTGGGAAAAGACCACTAGGAACTCAGGTTCACCTTCATTTCAGAAACAGTTCTAACTAGTAAAGCAACAAACGGTGGTCTGGGCATTCTGGGGAACTCTCTGCTCTTGGTTGGAAGTACGCAAGGGAGATTGCGGGGCTACCAACGAAGCACTGTGCACACTCCAACTCAATGGCCCGGGGCATTTCTGGCTTTAACTGCTGCTGCTTCTACGTTCTACTGGGACTGCTGTCTACAGAATTAGCTGGCTAGAGACACCTCCACAGGGCAATGGTCCTATCTCCTTACTGTGATCTCAGGGTCATTGGCAAGCACCATTTCTTTGTCTGGCTCCTTATCCTCTGGATCCCTGTCTCTGAAGAGTGCTGTCAAGCCCTGTGGGAACGTGAAGTGCTGAGAGGAAACCTCTCCCACCTGCTGGTGGTCATAGCTCACTCTGCAGAACTGTGGGTCTCCCAGGTACCTCAGAGTGTGCAGCACTTCCTGAGGCCTACATGGGTGAACTTCATGAGGTAAAAGACTCAGTACATGTGTGTGAATATTAGTTTAACGGCTCATTGTGAGGGCGACACTCCAGGCTTCAAGGAGAAAAGAGAAAGAGCAGAATCTAGGATGTCCTTTGAAACTTCAGGTTGAAGTTAGACGTGAACTAGCAGATGAAAGTTAAAAGTGAATAATCCAACCATTAGTGATGATTCTTAAAAGTATTCTTAGCAGATAGAAAGTTTTCTCAAACTTATTTTGAAATACATAAAAACATATAGCATGTATCATACTAAACGATGAACAGTTTCTTTAAAATAAAACAAAAATACTCATCAATGCTATCACCAGTAAATATTTTACTGAAAATCCTATGTTATGCAATAAGATAAGAAAAGGAAATAAAAGGTATGAGGATGGTAAATTATAAAACAATACTTTATTATTTTTAGATAATATGCTTGCCAACCTCAGAAAATCCAAATGAATCTGAGTTTAACAAATACATGAAAATTATTTGAATATATATATATATATATATATATATATATATATATATATGCCAGCAATTAATGATTAAAGCAATATCAAATTTAAAATTATAAAACCAATGCACACACAAAAAGTTCTTAGGAATAAACATGACAAAGACTGAAGGACTTTCAAGTAAATATTTTTAAACTTTCTGGCAATTGTGTGAGTTGTTTTACAAACTTTGGAAACACTCTTGTCTAAGAAAGTGTGTCGTTATTTTTTTCTTCTTGCTGAGAGAAAACACCTGACACCTGAATTTAAGGAAGGAAAGGTTTATTTTGCTCACAGTTTGTAGAGTTTTCAGTCCTTAACTGACGGGCTGCAAGGCAGCATGACATGGCAGAGGGCAGCAGTTCACGGTGGCAGAAGTCAGAGAAAGCAACAGAGGGTAAAGGGAGGAGCAGCAGAGAGCGAGCCTCTCTCCCTCCCTTAAATTCTATGCAGGATGCGCACCCCAGGGCGGATGTAGCACTCACACCCATAATCCCTGCATTAGACCATGAGTCACCCCTAAATTCCAGAAGCCCATTCCATGATTGCGTGGTGCTTTAAGGGGACATCTAGACACAAACCTGTAACAGAAACTTACATATATGTTTACTCTGTGGTCCAGTCATGCCATTCTTAGGAATGTCATGTAGATGTCTTTTTCATTTGTACCAAACATGGATATAGAAATCCTCAAGGCGGAATTATAATAGGAAAATATGTTCATCAGCAGTAAATAACATCAACATCGACAATGTCTACTAAGCAAAAATGAATAAACATATTATGATATATAATAACAATAATAACAAAACAGACAGTGACAGGAATTTGGAGGGTAAAGACTCGATGGTGAGGATGATTTCATCTATAATTATCCCCAGACTGACCAAGTAGTGAACATTAAACACATATAATTTTCTACAAGTCTGTCATACCTCAACCCAGGTGTCAAATAAATACATATATCTATGAAATACTATACAACCATGAAAATATACAAAGTAGAATGTGCACACTAGAATGGATTAATCTCAAAGTAAAATGTGGAATGAAAAGAGTGAAGCACTAAAAAACATACACAGAAAAGTGGGCGATTTCTACTTGAAGATACATGTGCGTAGGATACAGGTATGATGCTCAGCACAGAATGACTATAACCAAACCCCACACAGTGAGAACTTTTGTGGAGAGACCTGGGAGGAGCAGGTCAGAGCACTGGAGTTCAAAACCAGACATGGCAGATGGAAGTTTTTGCAGGTCACGCCCAGAAATTGGTGCACCTCTGCTACTGCCCCTGCCACCACAGCTGTGACCTCATCATTTTAACTCCAAAGTTCAGGTCTTCAGTGTAAGAAACAGGGACCACGTTTAAGTCATTTATCTACCTTTTTTTTCTTTTGGATGATTAGGTGTGAGAAAATATCTGATCTATTTAGCTGCTGGATTTCATAAACGTAAGAAGAGAATTAAAATCATAGATAATGTGGATGGGTGGATGGATGGGGATCAATGGTAAATGGAAGAAGGGTAGAGAGACAATGGTAAGGGAGAGGAGGCTAAAAATTATCTTCAATGTTCACGAAGAACTCAGTTCATGCTCTTTTAAGTATACTCCGAAGCTATAGTAATTAAAACTGCATGGTATTGGCCTATATCAATAGAAAGGATTTGAGATTTTAAAGGTGAACTCATCCAGAGATAATTAACCTTTGAGAATGATGCTAAGCTAATGCTGGGAGACAAAACATGAAACTGGACCCCTATCTCTAACCAGTCCAAAAAACTACATAATCAGTTAAAGATAAATTAAGGCTCAAAACTATGAAACTACTAGAAGCAAACAAACAACAGTAAGTCCGAACATGGGCATGGGCAAGAAGTTTTGTATGAAATCCCCAAAGCACAGGAAACAAAAGCAACGCTGGATAAACTGGATTACATCAAGCTAAAAGCTTTCGCACAGCAAAGGAAACAAGCAACAGAGGGAAGAGGTGACTTACGGAATGCAAGAAAATCTTTGCCAAATAAATGGTGGACAAAGGCTTAATGACCACACCATGGAAGTCAAATAATCCAGTAATGAAAAATCTCATGAGTACTCCATTTTTAAAATGGGCAGAGGACCTAAATAGCCATTTTCCAAGGAATACACACAATGACCAACAAAGGTTTCTTGAAATTTTTAATCATGAGGAAAATACAAATCAGAACTCTGATGGGCTATCGCCTCACTCTAGTAAGAACGACTGCTCAGAAAAGACAAAAGACAAACATGCTGGCCAGGGTGTGGAGGCCAGTGAATTCCTGCACACTGTTGGTGAGGATGGAAATTATTGAAAACAAGAGAGCATTTCCTGAAGAAAACCAAATCACCTACCCATTAGCCAATCATCACACTCCTAGATATACAGCTGAAGGACATGGAGCCACCAGGTTGAAGGGACACCTAGCTCCCACGTTCTTCTCAGTACCATTAACTGGTGGAACCAACCCATGTGTTCATCGCCCTAAGAATGGGTGAAGAGAAGGCGCACCTAAACGTGGCGCAGCACGGCTCAGCCAGGCAAAGGGTGAAACCCTACTGTTTGCACCAACATGGATGGAGCTGGAGACTATTGTGTTTAGTGAAATAAAGCAGGCTTAGAGAGCAAGTGCATGCTATGTTCTCACGTGCAGGTAGATGCTTGAAAAGTCAGTCTCGTTGCAGGTTAGGGTAGAATGGTGGTAACCGGAAGTTAGGGACATGGGACAAGGTGGCAAAATGTTAAGTAACTGTTATAAGTTACAGTTAGGAGATTCTGGTGCACCATTGCCCTGTACATAGTTACAGATAATGATATTATACTCCATTTTTTAAAAGCTAAAAAAATGATTTGAATGATTTTAACATAAAGAAATGATAACTCTAAAGAAATAAGTTTTGCCTGTTTTAAACATTATATAATGTATGTAATAAAACTGTCCATGGTGTGTCTTATGAATATGCATAATTTTATATATCGGTTAATTTTTTTAATTTTGTAAATTTAAAGAAACCTCCAGTTTCTGAATCCCACTGGTGAGGAAAGAAGGAGAGAAGTCTTCTGCGTACTTAACTTTTACCCCAGATGATGTTTTTTAAATTTAAGAGTTTCTCACATGAACAATACAGACACCCAAACCTGTGACTTCAGAGGCTTTGCCTTTCTTACTTGAAGGTTTTCAGCATGCCCTAGAAAAGCAAATTTATTTCTTCAAAGAGACTTTCGGCCCATTTGTTTTTCTGTGTATTTCTTCAAGTTGCATAACAGCTATTTCAAGTTTAAACAAACAAATTCAAACTCTGAATATTTACAGAACCAGGAAAATGTTGCCTGAATGTGTAAAATAAGCAACAGTAGCTGTCACTTACCGGGCAAGGCCTAAAGCCAGGCACTGCTATAAGCACGCCCCAAGTCTCGCCAGTGAATCCCTTCCAACAGAGTCTATGAAATGTCCACATTGCCGGGCGTGGTGGCTCATGCCTGTAATCCCAGCACTTGGGAGGCTGAGACAGGAGGATCGGTGTGAGTTCGAGACCAGCCTGAGCTACCAAAGTGAGCTCAAGGCTAGTCTGAACTGCATAGTGAGACCCTGTCTCAAAAAGACAAAAAAAAAAAAAAAAGAAATGTCCACATTGCATACGACAAAGCTAAAGCATCAAGATGTCCAACAACCCTCCCTGGCCAGGGCATGGAGCAGCCAGCGTGTGAATGTGGATAGGCCAGTCCAGAATTTCAATCACTGTTGAATACTCAGGAAATATTGATTAGGCCAGATAAAGCATAAATTTAAAAATTCAGTTGATTGATCCTAAGTGAAGCAATTGAGACAGAACAAAATAAACAAATACAGATTTATCTCCTCTAAGGCAATGTCTTCTGTAAAGAAATCCTCTGTGACTACCCTGGCTCTAGGTGCCTAACAAGTATGTTAACGAATGTTTCCTACTGAGTTCCTGTGGACTTATCAAGTTCACCTAGGGCCAGTGAGATAGCTCAGTGGTCTAAAGTGCCTGCTTAGGCAAGTTTAGGCAAAGTGCAAGGACCGAGGTTTGATCCTGGCACCACATGCTGCACTAGCCCCACCCCAAGGCAGGCTGAGCCGGCAAAACAAAACAAAACAAAGCAATACAGCATGAGACCTTGTCTCAAGAAAAAAAATTAAAATCAAGTTCACCTGGTCTGATCATTACTTTTTCAGTCTTTAGAAACCAGATTTACCGCAGAGTAATTGTTGTTCAGTAACCTGCACCTGTTCAGCATATGCAGGTGCATGACACAACTTGGGCATACGGGCACACCCAGGAATCCAATACCACAGTGCCAGGCAATGGATATACCCATCCCCTCTAAAGATTGTTTCTCTCTCTCTCTCTCTCTCTTTTAAATATTTCATTTATTTTGTATAGGGTCTCACAATACAGCTCAGACTTGCTGTGATCTTCCTGTCTCAGCCTCCCCTGTGCCATGACTACAGGTGTGCACCACCACCCCAGTTTTGGTGGTCAGCAGGGCATGCTGTACCAGGGATCATATCTGGGTTCTTGCACTCGCCAAGTGGGCGCTTAGACGCTGTGCTATCTCCCCGGCCCCTCTGAACGTTTTGTTGAATTTCTATGTTCTATTTGGTTTTGTTTGGGTTTGTTTATGCTAAGAACACGCGAGATGAAATTTAACTTCTTAATTTTTTCAAAGTGTGATCTTGTGCTTTTACAGTGGCCTGTCTGCCGTACAGAAGGTCTCTACCGCTAATTGCTCTCGCATGATTGAAGCTTTGTGCCAACTGAACACCTCCGTCCCTCCCCCACCAGCCTCATCTCCGCTGTAAATCTCACCACTCTGGGTGTCTCACGTGCATGACTCCGTGCAGTATTTGTTCATTCTGCTGACTCCACACGGCCTCAGGGGAGGAGTTGCCAAAGGTGATGTGCACAGGTACCAACTCCCCGTGGCGAATGCACCCGTTGTGGATTGAAAACATGTCCTAACACCATCTAGTCAAGGTAGAAATATTGATTGCTGGGACAACTGTGAAAACAATATCACACCTCCCTTATCCGGAGGCCTGTCACAGGACAAGCAGGTTGGCTCTGCGTCTTGGCTTTCTTGAATGGCAAGGGTGTCAATGCCCCCAACGTGCTGATTTCAGCACCCTGGGTTGTATACTCGGACGTGGAGGGTGGCTCCTAGGGCAGTGCTCTTGTGGAGGACCTCTCACAGTGTTTCCCTTGGTGACTACGCCATCTTGCCTCCCCATGCCTTGGAGAAGAGTCCCAGCCTCTGAATGCCCTCCTCGTTGCACTGTTCCTAGTTTCTCAGCACAGTGGCCTGCTTGTAGCACCAGGAAACCAAATCTTCCCCTGTCACCATGTCGCCACTCACCTTTGGAGGAGCCTGATGAGTCTAAGCTGCTCTTCCTTGCTCTATATAAACTTCTAGAACCCGAGCATTCAAACCAGGTTGAATACAGTTGTTCACTTCAAAGGAGGATTGCCATCAAATTTGATTTTGTTTCACAAAAATGTGTGCCAGGATCAGAACAGGAGTTAACCAGAAAATAGGCGCTCAGATTGAGTGGTGTGGCTGAAAGAGCTCAGCAGAGCTAGTGAGTCCCTCCCACAAGTTCAGCATGAAGGCCCCCAACAGGGAAGCAGTGGGGTGTGGCCTACCTGCAGTGGCCACCAGCTAGGGTGACAGAAAAAAAAAGATAATATATGCTAAAGAACTAAATTGAATATTTCCATAAACAGATGGAAAAAAAAAAAAAAAACTGTGGGCTGGATCACAGAGAGCTGTATGATTCACACATAACTGGATGAACAAACATACCCAGCAGGGTCTATTAATGAGCAAATGTCAACATATAGTGAGCTCTCTATTGGGTCTGTCTTCTCGGTGGTTTTCTCCAGCATGTTGATAAATGGTTTGCATAGGAAGGACGAGATAAATGATGAACTCTGTGCTATTATGTCGTCAGGAATGATGGCAAATCACTAAACAGCAGAAGCAGAAGCCTGTAAGCCTGCAGTGTGTGTCCCCACGGTCAATAGCGTTGGCATCCAGACAAAGGGTAGAGACGTACTTGTCATGGCCACCGTGGTGCTTACCACATCTGTGGAGGCCCACGGAAGGCAAGCGCATCCCAAAGGGAACTTGGAGATAGAGTTCTCCTGGAAACAGTGACCAGGACGATGTGACCCAAACCAGACCAATATGAATTCCAGACCTTCACCGAGGAATTATAGCCTGTGACCTTGTGGTGGTCATGAAATAGGTCATGAAATAGGCATGAAATAGGACTTCAGTTTATTCTATGTCATTTCACAAGAGTGAACTAAGACAAGACACAGGCTTTGACGTCACAGTGTAAGTCATTCAAAGAGAAAGACACAGAATGCTGAGCTAGTACTGTGAGCCAGAAGCTGGACTCAGTAGGTTCAAAGGATCCGTGGCCACCAGCAAGCCATCACGCAGGTGACCAAGTACAGGAAGACAGGGAGTGGCAGAGCCAAGACTCCTGCCAGATCCCCTGGATTATCACTCCCCCCTCCTCCTCATTACCCCGCATTTGTGACTGTGTGCATGGCTCCTGGCGTCTCCTCCAAGACAACCCGAGCCTCTGCGCCTTCAGCCCCTGCCTTGCTCCTGAGCCTCACAGCTGACTGAGCCGCACTATCCCAGCATGACAGTTTTAGGTAACGGACTCCCGTCTCCGTTTGGATTGTCTGGTGGTCACCTTGATTTAGCAGAACAAGAATCTGGAACTCATCACAGTGCACCTGTGCGCTCCAAACTAGACCATCTAGCAGCGCCAAGAGCCCACCCGGCCACACCGGCTCAGAACCTTGGGCGGCTTCGGCCCCTGCTTTCTCACTCACTCACTTCCGGGGTCCAGGCAGGGGCAGCCCTGCGGGCTCTCGGAATAATCACAGCCACGAAGTGCTCAGGGTATCGTGCCTGGGATTTTCTTTTATTTTCCTTTGCTAATTTGGTAGACAAAAGTAGTGCTTCATTTTAATTTGCACTTATTTGCTTACTACTAAGACTGACTTTTTTATGGGGTATTTTCAAGCTTGTGGTTTTTTTTGTCTTTTGATTCTAAATGAGTGTTTTCATTGTATGAAAGGGTGATAATAGAAACTAACTGAATTCTGGTGTTGTACCGTAATTTACCTTTTTTTTTTTGTCTTTTTGAGACAGGTTCTCACTATGCAATTCAGGCTGTCCTTGAGCTCACTTTTGTAGCCCAGGCTGGTCTCAAACTCGCACTGATCCTCCTGCCTCAGCCTCCCGAGTGCTGGGATTACAGGCGTGTGCCACCACGCCCAGCTGTAATTTACGTTTTTATGACTCAATAACTGCTTTACTTGTGTTATTAAATTATGTATGTCCACTTCCCTCGACCACCCCCCACCACCACCCAGCTACTGCTCTGGGCTCCTTAAAAGTCTCTCCAAAAGCCACATCTCAAAGAGACCACCTTATCTGTCCTGATAGCACCACGCCTATTTATTCACTTACTGATTTATTATCTGTGTCTCTCATTGGAGCAATGCTATTCCACAGAAATATAATTGGCCCCGCGTACATAAGTTCACAATGTAAGGCAGACATATTTTAAGAGGTAAAAAGAAACAGGTGAAATTAAATTCAAGAACTTGTTTTACTTATCTCAAAATATCAAGAGGTACTATGATGTTAATCGGCCATCAGGTTTAAAAAATGTGACTGAAATACCTTCCATTTTTGGTCCAAATTCTACAATCAAGCATCGCACTGCACTGGGCACTTCTCATCCAGACCTGCTGAACGTGGTGCAGGGCCGATCGCCTTGGACAGTGTGGCTGTGGGTAGGAGCTCTCCATTGAGCGTGGACCTCCCTTGCCCACCTCTCTCTATTTCCTGTTTTATGTTTGAGTTGGTGTGTTGCCACAAAATGTTTTTTTCATTAATTGTAATGAGAAAGAAATAATGAGACAATTTCAAAACAGGTTAGTAGGACAGTTACAATAATTAATACATTGCACATTATTGCCTTCATAGTAGTTATTCAGAGTATCGCCTCTCTAAATGGTACACTTCATTTTGCCCCAACACACACACACACACACACACACACACACACAGAGTTATATCCATCACCTTAGCCCACTTCATTATAAAAATGAAAATACAGAAACATAACAACAAACAATTTGATTACAAATGCACAAAGAACTTGCTTGTGTTTCTCCAAGGAAGATATGAGAGTGGGCAGCAGCAAGTGACATGGTGGTCGTCACCATTTATCATGAGGAAAATAAAAACCCAGGCCAAGGTGAGACACCACTTCCTGTCTATTAGGATAGCTATTATAGATAGATAGATAGATAGATAGACCTATAGATGATAGGCAGATAGACAGACAGATAATAGATAAATATGTATCTCCCTGTTTTCTTCTTAAAATCCTTTATTTTGCTCTTTGTATATAATTTTCTTCACTTAACACTGTATTTTCCAGGCATATCTGTTTTTCTACAAATGTCTCCCATTTATCCTCCTTGATACCAGAGCAGTGCTTGTTATACATTTGTGTCACGCTTGCTTTATCAATTCCCTGGCAGGTAGACACATAGGCTGCTTCTAAGACTCGCCTGGCATGAAAGTGTGTGTGTCTTGCTGTAATATGTCCTCAGCTCTGGGGAAGATGTGCAGAGGGGAAGCAGCTGGGTCGAATGGGCTTTCCAGCTGAGCGCCTTGGGCTCCTCCCCAGTGATTTCCGCAGTGGCTGCAGCAGTCCCCACTCCGGCCTGCAGTGCAGGCGCGCTCCCAGGCACCGCAGCCACACTGCCACTAGTTGCTGGATTTCCCAATGACTGCCACTCCCTCTGATGTAGATGGGGAGGGGAAGCAGGAAGATTTCAAGTGGGGCGTGTTCATCACCAAATACAACGAATGTAAACACCACACGTCATGACATGCACTAAAAAAAAACAATAACACCAAAACGAGAAAGAGACTCTAGAGACAGAAGGGGTGGGAGCTAGGGAGGGGCAAGGGAAGGGGAATGAGGAAGAGCTGAGAGGTGCTCCGGGCATGGACCGACTCCCTAGCAGGAGCGTACATTTCATACGCTACAAACATGTACTAAGGAAATATTTTTTGAAAGCTATAAATATAGGTGTATGCAGAAAATAATAAGCAGAGAAGAGGATACAGAGACACTGGAACACTTGTGCACTGCTAGGGGAATATCAAACAGTGATGCGATGTGGCTGCTGTGGAAATGTATGTGGCAGAGCCTTACCACAATCAAATCCAGAATCTCCACATGACCCAGCAAGCCTGCCCCGGGTGTGCACCCAGAGAACCGTAAGCGGGTCCTCGAATAGTCAGCGGCATCATTAGTCACAATAGCAAGTAGACAGAAGCCATCCATGGCCGGGTGATAGGTAAGCAGAACACGTATATGCATTTAGAATACTATTCGAGCTTTAAAGGGAAGGAGCATGTGACGCATGCTGCAGCGAGGTGCACCTCGAGGAGCTCATCACGGAAGGACAAATACCGCGTAATTCCCCCGAGATAGAGTACCTAGCAGAGTCAGATGGACAGACATGGAGGCTAGCGTGGTGCTTGCCAGAGGCTGGAGAAGCAGGGGTGCAGTGTCAGTGCTCTGCGGGAATAGAGTTTGCACTGCGAAGGTGAAACTCCTGCAGAGAGATGCAGCGATGCTGGAGCAGCAGTGGGAATGTACTTTATGTCCCTGAGCTACTCCGATAAAAATAGCTAGGACGGCACATCCTATGGTATGTATATTTTAGCACAGCAAAATGATAGCATTTGTACAACACAGGGTGACATCTCTCTCCTGACATCCTGTCATCTCTCCCGTCGCAAACCTGCCCCTACTCCTGCGTATACTGCCGGCTGCAGTGCCCGGCTGCCGAGCAGGCCCCAGCAACAAGGCAGAACCCTGCTCCTCTCCCCTCTCCACCTGCAGATGTGTAGAGCTGGCTGGCTTATCTGAATCTCTCTTTAGGCTACAGTGGCTGGAATATTTTTAATGTGATGAAATGTGAAAAGGAACAGAGAAAGCGCAGGGGTAAGGGACAGATGTGTGGGACTTGTGCATTTATGAATTTGCATTTATACCCTGGTGAAAAGCTGGTTCTACCTGCTGGTTTCTTTTGGTGACCCAAATCCGTGCACGCATTCGCCAGATGCTTTGGAGTCGGTGTACACAGGCTGTGATGGTCCCTGACTCGCTTTACGCAGGGAAAGTGGCACACACAGCACCTAGGGCTGGGAGCCTGAAATCCCACGCCATGCAGCACGCACACGTGTGCGGGAGCAGAGGGAAGCGATAGGACCTAATAACCTCGCTCCTCTCCTAATTGCCTTTTTCTCTGCACAAAAGAACCATAGCAGCGGCTCGGGCTGCCCTCAGGGAAATCTCTGCTTGTTATGAGGCCAGTGGGCAATTCTTTCATCAATGTGAAATGCTGGAAGTTTGTGTCAACAAATCCAATTTCAATCAATCAATAAATAGCCCTCCTCCCAGCACGGCTCTCACAGCTGGGCAGAGCTGCACAGGCAGCGTCACCTCCTACGTGCTGCCATGCGCCACCAGGGATGCCGTCAGGAGGCACAGTCACAGGCAGCCCACTCCGACCCAAGGTGGCAGAGAGCAGGTGGCAAAGCTGGTCCCTGCAACAGAGTCACAGACACCAGAAAGAGGTCTCGGTGACTTAACGAGGCAGCTGTGTGCAGATGGACGTTGGTTCAAGTCTGGCTGGGCCACTGCAGGTTGTACCCTCTTGAAAACTTCTTCAAGACTTTGAACTCTAGCTTCCTACTTATAAAGTGGGGACAGTAATAGTGCCTGTCCAGAACACTGTTGGGATAAGTAAGCATATTCATACATCCAAGCTCTCTGCCTGGTGCCTGGCACCGAGTAAGTAAAGAAAGAGAAAAAGAGAGGACTTGGCACTCTGCCAACTCCGACAAGCCAAGTACAGCAATAAAAGTGGCAGCTATGGTGCATTTAATGATCATTAACACCATCATCGTTGCCGTTGTCGGTGTTGAGGTTTGTGCAGAGAACAGCTCAGGACTCTACCCATGGGGCGGGAGCCAGCCCGTGCAGTTCCAGCTGTTCAGGAGGAAAACTTTCAACCTCTGGCTCCCGAAGGTTCACAAAGTAGAAGTGTTCACCGGATGCCACCACTGACATCTACAAACAAGAAATATCCAACCTGCAGCACCTCATCAGACAGCGGATCAGATGGCCACGTAGCGAGCGGCGTGTGACTGCCTGAGACGTCGGCATTTCCCTGGGAAGCTAGACGACATGAAGCATTCTCCAGCAAGGAGCTCTCTTGCTTGTGTGGGAGATCACAGCGTCACAGATGGGGAGCTTTTGGGTAGCACCTTTGGGTGCTAGAAGCCCCTACCAGGTCATAAGAGGTTGCACACAACTCTACTTCTCACCCACAGTTGTCACGCCTAATAGGCCACAGTGAGATGCCGCTGCCCTGGCCTGTGGATTCCCCCGGCTGAAAGCCGAAGCAAAGCCCTTCAGAACAAGGTGCCGAGGGACAGAAACAAAGTAATCACGGTGTGCACGGCTTTACCCAAGATCCAGGAGCTTCTGACAGGAGAAAAGCATGATGATTTTAAGTAACAGAGATATAAACATCCAACAGCTGAAAACAGTTAACAGCACCTCAGAGCGGGTTTTGTGGAGCTGTGACTGCTGCTGCAGTTTTGTGTAATTGGGAAGGGACAGAGAGTAATTAGAGGTGAGGTTTTCAGATGCAAAATTCCTTAATGTTTATTGACTTTCCACTCTGAGTAAGCGCCAGGGGAGGCCCTTCCGCGTTTACAATTGCACTTTAGTTGTCGTAATAACTCTGCATGGCAGGGCTAGGGACCCTTTTTGTCAAAGGAGGCTGCTGAGATTCAGGGAGAACCAGAGGCTCAGGGTCTGGGTATGAGGCAGGACGTCAGGGACTAGACGTTGGTAGAGACTCGTCCAGAATTGTGAATCAAGAAACAAGGTTCAAGTGTCAGCCCCGAAGACCCAGCCCATCGCAGACCCCTCTGACCTCTCTGAATTTGCTGGCCCTGGGCAGGAGACAGGAGGCTCTGATTGGAGACGGGTTTGGCTGTGGGAGGAAGTTCCACATGGCGGAGGGGAGAGGGGTACTTCCCAGGCAAACCTGTCCTCGGAAGAGCAGGGGGCGCCTCCATGCCATAAGGTGAACACTCAAGCTCCTCTCACAGATTCAAAGGCTCGGAAGGAGAGGAAATATCAAAAAACCTCAAGCTATCGGCTTAGGAGCTACACCTGCTATGAATTACAATCGGGTCTTCCTCCTGTGGCAGGAGGATCTTCAACAGTGCCCCTGTCCTTCCTGAAATTCATCGTCCTATTACAAGGACAGTGATTAAGGAAGAAGGAAGAGAGGGAGCAAGGTGTAGCCAAGCAGGTTTGGCAGACCCAGGATCTAGACCCACAGTAGGACGGGACGATGCCTGCTCCTAGAATTTATGTGCTTCGAGGACACAGACACCTTGCCTCTTCCTGGCCCTTCAGTCCAACCTACTGTTGCCTTCACCACTCACCACTGCCCCTTGGCATCCTTTCTCGTTCTTTTACACAAGCCCTTACTGGTCACCCCATTGCAATATCACTCCCCTTCACACGTCACTGATCCCAGAGAGACCTTTCCCAACTTGGCCACGACCGCAGCCCTCCGCTTCCTTCCGCCCTTGACCGTGCACCTACAGCGGTGGTTCTCAGGTCCAGGCTCTGTGGCACGGTATGAAACTGTGTACAGTGGCCAAAGATGACCCTGACTCAGGATGTGCAGTCAGGTTAAGTCAACACCACTGCACTGGCTCACGGGCTGCGTCTGCTTGGCCGGATCATGCCTACTTGCCTTCTAGGGGTGCCTGCAGAAGACTAGGCAGCTTACGTAACAGAAATGTATTTCTCCACAGCTCTGGACACTGGGAGTGAGAGGTCAAGGTGCCAGGCAGTGGGTGTCAGCAGAGGGCCCCCTCCCTGACTCACCTTGAGGCCTATCTGTGCCCCTGCGCCCTGGAGTCAGCGTTGTCCTGACCCCTTCTCCTTCAAAGGACCCTGGTCAGATTGGATTAAAGCAAACTGACAGCCTCAGTTTAGCTTAGCGCCTCTGCAAAGACCCTGTCTCAGTGTCAGCACATCTGAGACACTGGGTGTAGAGCTTCAACCGATAGAGTTCCAGGAAGAGCCCCCAACGCAGCTCACAGCAGTCTCGGCACCAGGACTGCTGTCAAAGGCCAGGCTAGATGCGCTGCGGAGGTGTTTATGGGTCAGCACGCTTTGATGTGAACGGGCCCTGTCCAGCCACCCAGGGCCTTAAGAGAAAAGACTGTGGCCCTCCGGGAAGAGGGGCTTCCGCCTTCAGCCTCCACAGCGTCAGCCCTTTCCCGGGCCTGCAGGATTCAGACCAGCCAGCCCATCATCGACGAGCCAGGGCACTAACGCCCGTCCCTCCCCCCACACACAGGCTCCATTTACTGTTTTCCAGAAAACTTACCAGGTAACCCACAAAACACCAGGAGAGGAGGTCTGTGGAAAGACAGGCAATTAGGGCTGGTATAAGGCCTTCAAAATCATCGGGGACCCAGGCCCCTTCCTTCTTCCTGCCCCACAATCCTTAGGGCATTGCCTCATGGACCTGTGCAGCCGCTGGCGCTCAATAGCTATCGCTTCACCATTCTAGCCAGCAGGAGACAGAAAGAACCCCAAGTCGCCTGTGAGCATCTCCACGCCCTTCCTGTTTTAAAGTCATTTTATGGGAGTTGCACATGGAGCTAGCTCCCTTGGAGAGGGAACCGCAAATGGGCTCCCCATTCCAGAAACCACGTGCCCAGCTAATAATCGGGTTTTATGCAGCCCAGGAAAGGGTCTCCGGAGGCGGCCCCACTGCATGTACCAAAATGACTGCCGATTAGCATTAGGGGTGTGTGTGTGAGTGTGTGTGTGGGGGGGTTCCGTCGTGGAAGCACGGGCCAATCCTGTCCAGACAGCACCCCAGCACTTCGTCCCAAGGCAGGTACCAATGCTCGGAGGCAGCCGGCTGCTCGGCAACAGGCTGCGGCAGCGGCAGAGCCGCGACAAGCCAGGCGGGCTGCAGGCCAGCGGTCCAGTACCCGGGGAGTACGCCGCCAGGAGTCGGCGCGGGAGGGGCGCCCCATCGCCTCAGGGCCAGGCAGCCAATGGGCGGCCTTGCCGATGCCGTCATGCTCCAGCCCGCCCGCCTATTGGCCCACGCGCGGTCTGTGTCCCAACTCTGTATTAGTTTTTTAGAAACTGCAAACAGACATAAACAAAATGAGGGGAGCAGAAGGGGGGGGCAGCGTCCAGATGTGTGCGGCAAGCGCGTCCCTGCCGGGCTTAGAAGCGAGGGCCCTGCACAGAGCCCTGGAGAGGCGACAGCCCTGAGACCAGGCATATGTCCCCTTCCATCAGGCACCTACAGACCTCTGGGGTCAGCCAATGACCCCCCTCCAGCTGTAGGTGCTTTTCGTTGTGCTTTGTTTTGTTTTGACTTACTTTATTTTATTTTTGTTTTTGTATATTTATTTATTTACTTATTTTTTAGCCGCAGTCTCACCATGCAGTCCGGGCTGGCCTCAGACTCACTCTGTAGCCCAGCCTGTCCTGGAACTCACCGCAGTTCTCCTGACTCCGCCTCCCAAGCGCAGGGATCCCAGGTGTGCACACCACTTCTGGCCTGCCTATGGACGATTTGATTTTACTCTTTTTCCATTTGCCTTTCTTAGGCCAGGGTCGTTCCGAGCCTCCAGACCCCCATAAAGTGCAGGTATGTTTGTAGAAGGCGGCGACAGGTCTATGAAGCACGGGTCATCCTGGAGGCCATAGCCTGGGGGCGGGGGCCAGGTCTGCCGGCCTCCCCCCCCCTCCGGCACAGCCACCTCTCCATCTGGCCCCTGCCGGCTCTGTTTGGCAGCCTGCGCTAGGGCAACCGTCTCTGTCCCTCAGCTTGTCCTTCGCACCTAGTTGGGTCTCCAGGTGGGAAGATCTGACAGCCGCCAAGCACCGAGACTTTCTGACACCAGCAGGGCAGGTCTGGGAGACCGGTGCTGCCCTCGGTGCCCACCTCTCCAGGGAGGGTGACGTCTCACTTTGTTGGTGAAGGTTTGGTACAGGAGAGGAGGGGCAGGAAAGGGTGAGGAGAAATGGAACTCGCGGGACCTCCATCCCAGGACACTCCTCTGGGGCCCGGGAATCAGGCTGTGTGCACACAGGAGCTCCATGAAGGCCTGGGAAGGGACTCAGGAGCTTGGGCCGGCACACACCCTGGCCAGAGCCCTGTTCTCATCCCCAGACTGCATCTCGCCCAGCTCTGCTCACTGCAATGGAGGGAGTTTTGGTCAGGCGCAGGGGCCAGCAAGGGGTTCAACCTGTACCGGGGCTACAAAGCCCATAGTGGGTAGGGTGAGGATTGGCAGAGTCACAGGTGTCTTTCAACTTTGGCATGGGGCTGGCATGATAAGGAGAAGCTTGAGGAGAAGATGGGGCAGAGACAATGTGGGGGGAGAGAGAGAAAAAGAGAGAGACAGAGACAGAGAGAGACAGAGAGAAACAGAGACAGAGACAGAGAGACAGAGAGAGACCTGGTGCAAGCCCAGTGCCCTGGGATTCTTTACTACCCTTGTCACTGCCCAATGTGTGACCTTGGCCTGTGCACTCTGCTCTGGCCCAGTTCCCTTTTCTGCAAAAGGAGGGAGGAGTCCCTTGTGGTCTGGAAAGCCCCCTCTCACTCTAGGGCCACCGTCTCCTCTTTCCTGCAAGGGCCCTTACCAACTGCAGCCGGTGCCCGGTCAGAGGAAGGGCAGATGGATGCAGGTGGCCCATGGGCACCTGGGATGACTCCAAGTGACACAGCACGGAGCCCCTGCCCCCCTTCCTTCCACCACCTGCCTGCAGAGCACCTCCAGGAGCAGGCTCTGGTGTGAGGCTCCTCCAAAGCCTGCAGTGTCCTACAGCAGCTTCTGCAGGCCCCTCCTCTGCTGGCAGCAGGCAGCTGGCAAGGGTCAGAGTCTAGGGGATCCAGTGGCTGTCAGGGGGCAGGCCGGCTCCAGAGGGAGCTCAGGAAACAGCAGTGCTGTGGCTGGCACGCTCTGTAGACGGAGCTTGCACAGGAAACCCTGCTGGTACCTTCACCCCACAGATCTAAGCGGAAGCACAGGGTCCCTATCTCGTTTGTGAGGGTGTCCTCTCTTGCAGCTGTTTCCAAATGTGTTTAAGAATTCTTTCTTTAGGCACAGTCTGAAGTGGAATCGAGAGCAACATTATTCAATAAGTACTTCTTGAAATAAGGATCTGTCAAGAGCAACACTGAGAATTGGGGTACCCAGTGGTGGCCCAGACAGACCCAGCCTCTGCTGCATAGAGCTTGGGTTAGTAGGCAAGACCAACTGTAAACAAGTAAATATTTATGTGTTTGGTACAGGGTCTTACTACACAGCTCAGACTGATAGTGATCTTCCTGTTTTCAGCCTTCTCAGCGCTCGGATTACAGGTGTGTGCCATCATATGCCTGGTGTCGTGGCTGGCTCACTATGCCTGGGGGGCGGGGCTGGCATGGCATGTGGTGCTGGGAATGGAACCCGTGGGCACTTAGTCTGCTGAGTTATCTGGCTGGCCCAACAAATAAATATTTAATGAACTCATGTGAGGAGTGGCCTGTGCTCTGCATGGTCCAGAAAGATTTCTGGGTAAGGCAGGGACGCTCCTGCCTCTCTGTGGGACCAGGCAGTGTCAAAGTTGGGACAAGGACAGATCAGGGCCTTGGCCAGATGACAGCACTTAGGAAGAATGGCAGTCTGCAGAGACAGACAGGATAGCAAGCCTTCATCCTAGCAGCAGGTGCTGACGGTCCCCACAGCAAGCCGAGTCCACAGACTGGGATCCTGCCCAATCCCAAAAGCTTTCCTGCAGTCCAGCTGTGATTTCACAGCAGATAGCAGATGCAGACTTCTACACACAAGCTAAATCCCTCAGACATCTGGGGCTGGTCCACCCAGGAAAGGGGCATCAACACATTCAGCAGAAAGAACTCACCACTGAGGACAGAGCGGATAGTCTAATCTGAAAAAGTATTGAAGATCTGTGTTTAATGTCTTGGAGAGTGGGACACTGCAAAGTTAGGACTTTTCTTTGCACACCTGAGACCACCCATGGCGTCTGTGCAGCGGCCATCATGCCACAGAATGAATATATTGGATTATATGGTAAATGCTATGGGTACCACTTACACTACCATGAGAAAAAGAGAATGAAGGAAAGCTGAGAGGCTCATGAATATTCAAAGAAGGCAAAAAATAAAAAAAAAAAGATTGGCCTGAAGGCTCAGCTCTGACACAAACAGCACCATGTGGAGAAAATACAATGAAGAAGACTATGAAGATAGCTGAAAAGAAAAGCACAAAACAAAAGAATGATGAAAAGACTCCACAAGGAGCAGTCCCTGCCTGCCTGTGGGACAGAGAGGGACAGTCTTGTGCAGAAGTGCTTTCCAACATGATGAAACAAACCCGAAAAGAAAAGGAGGGAAAATGGGAAGCTCCTCTGCCCAAAGTTCATGACCAAGATGAAACAGAAGTATTAAAAGCGATTCGAACTGGAAAGAGAAAGAAGAAAGCGTGGAAGAGGATGGCTGCTAAAGTCTGCTTTGTTGGAGACGGCTTTACACGAAAACACCTAAATATGAAGGTTCATTAGGCCAATGGGCTCACATTCTAGGAAGGCCCATGTAACACATCCTGAACTGAAAGCCACCTTTTGCCTCCCAATACTTGGTGTGAAAAAGGATCCTTCATCACCACTGTACACAACTTTGGGTGTTATTACCAAACGAGCAGTGATTGAGGTGAACGTGAGTGAGTTGGGCCTTGTGGCACAAGGAGACAAGGTTATTCGGGGTAGATATGCCCAGGTAACCAACAATCCTAAACATGATGGATGCGTCGGTGCAGCCTGACTAGTCTGACAGATGTTCATACAATAATTTCTTACACTTATTGAAGACTACAGACCAGTTAGGAAGACCACAACTTGAATACTGCTGAACACGTCCCATGACGGCATTCATCAAGAAAACCATTTATTAAATTATTAAATTATTCCATTATTAAATTATTCATTTGTTCCATTATTAAAATGGAAAGAAAATGTCTTGGAGAGATAAGAGAGGGATCCTCATATCGAATGAGCAAAGATGGTTGTGAATCAAAAACTAGTAATTATGAAAAGAACCTGTGAGGAATCTTAGTGGTGAAAGGTGTCACTGGAAGAGTCATTCCAGCTACAGTGTGGAGGATGAACCACAAAGAGGCGAGGAGCGTGTCGTCAGGAAAGAGGCCACCACGGCTTTGCCTTGGGCGGAGGCAAAGGAGAGCCAGGGAGGTGAATTACAGATGTATTGTGAGTGCCGAGTCTCAGCACTTGCTTAGGGCCTTGGCAAGGCAAAAGGAGCAAGCACTGGACACTGGGTAAGCACTGGGGGTGGAGGGCTGCACCCCGCACAGGTAGCGAAAGTCCCTTTGCCTTTTGTGTGCATCAAAATGAGGTAACACCGGCTGCTGTGCACCCTCGGATGCCTCTTGCAGCTTTCCTCTTCTCCCTGTCCCCGGCTAGACATTTACCCAAAGGGCTTGAAAAGAGAAAAGCCAAATTCAGCATGGAACTGGCCACTCTGTCCAGCCCTGCTGCCTTCAGGAAGAGGTGTAGCTGTGGAGGAAAGCAAGCGTATGAATGGTCTGTTGATGCCCTTGACAGCCGATTCTGAAAGGGGTTTTCTGGAGTGGAGAACAGTGACTAAAGACTTAACACCTGCAGAATGCGGGGAAGAGTTTGGCAGAAAAAGAAACCAAGCCCAAGGCCAGGATCCTCTAGCATACCCCCTTGGGTACGGAGCTGGGGACGGGGAGGGCGCTCTGAGTGGTTCTAAATTGGGTTGAGATGACTGTGTCTTCCTGCCTGAAGGTCAATTAGTCACTAGATTTGAGCTGCCTCGAAAATGGATGACCTTGGTAGGGTCCTCCCTCTGTAGCCCATGCCATTACTGGGTACTGACTGGCAGCCCTGTCCACTGCTGGGATAGCAAGTCCTTTCCGGTGGAGACCTGTAGCTAGCACCTCGTGGGGCTTGTCACAGTGACTGAACCCACAGTCCCACCCCCAAGGTGCCTCCAGAGTCAGCCTGGTGTACACCTCCTTGCACCTCAGAAGTACCTACTCTGAGGTCATCCTGTGCTTACGTCTCCAATCTTTTGGTGAAACTGGAAGTGTCCAGGTAAAGACAGAAGTAACCAAAGCCAGGGATGCACTGGGAAGGGAAGGGCTTTCCACGTGGTCCACTACAGCTGGACCACCTTCCCATGGAAGAGAATCATCTCAGTAAGTAGCTCAAACCTCTGTATGCTGCAACCCAAATTCCCCAAGTTCACAATAAAAAGACCCGGCGGAGAGAAGCAAGTCTCACCCAGTTGAAAGTTGTGACCCTCTCCACTGATTTAAATTCAGTTTCTGATGACCTGGCTGGCGGCAGGCTGAGCCAGCCTCTCGGAATGCTTTGAAGCCCTGGATGTGGGCTGATGAGCTCCCGGGGACACCTTTGAGGCCCTGTGCTGCTCAGGGACTCCACACAGCACCAAAGTCTGCCTCTAGTTTTTTGATGTGTGAATGTAATAACTAGGGTAAGAGGCAAGTGATACTGGACCCAAAGACCCCTCTTGGCTGCTCGGTTCATTGGGGACCAAGGTCTTTGAAATTCTGATTCTTCTATGTAATTCCTATCTCCGGGTTTTCCCTGAGGTGACTCTGAGATGAGGATTCATGGGGAAGTGGTTCACTGGGTAGTGTCCCCTGAAGGGGAGCAAGGATGCAGGACAGCGAGGAGAAGGAAGCCGAGGAAGGAAGCCCTTGCTGGTGGGGCGACTAACTCTAACCCATAGTGGATTATGGAGACCAAGAGCCCCTCTGCCCATCAGCTAACCACTGTCCCAGTTAAGGTTGGTGTATGGTTTGAGTTTGTCCCGTGGGTTCTCAGTGTGGTAGTGCTGGGGGGGGGGGGCGTGCAGCACCTTTGGGAAGCAGGGCCCAGTGGACAGTGCTAGGCTCAGTTGGAGATGTGCCTTCAGAAGGGACGGTGGGACCCCAGGTCCTCCGGCTCCTCTGTGCCAGTGTGGTCACGGTGTCTTGCATGTGTTTCTGCCATCTGCCAGGAAGTCCTCACCAGAACCCAGCCATTACTAGTGCTTTGTTCTTGCAGTTCCAGAACTGTAACCGGAATAGACACTCTTTCTTCAGACATACCTGCACCAGGTATGTTTTTAGAATAATAAGCAGACTAGAAGGGCATCTCAGGGGATGCACTCTGCCATGCACTTACTACTGTCTGAGTGCGTAAGCAAAGCAGCTTCCAGGAGTGTGAAGGTAGCCCCGAACCAGAGAGCTGCGAGTTCTGGAGGTGACAGAGAACTGGGGGCAAGGGCTGGGAAGATGGGGCGGGACCCAAAGAGCTCAAAGAGGACATCTGCTCTGAGGAACTCGCAGCTTCTGAGCCCATCCCTGCTGTGCCCAACATGCAGGCAGAGAGTGCGGAAAAGCCAGAAGCCACCAAGGCCCACCATGCTCATTAGCGCGGCACACTGTCTGTTCTTGAAATACCTCAAGCCATCACATAAGGTCTGTCATCTCCCAGCAATGACTTCCTGGGGGTGGTGGCAGTAAGCCCCAGTGAACCGCTAAGGGGCTTTGTTCAGCTAGAAAATGTGACTTCCTCTACAACACATAGTATTAATGATAAAAGAAGCAAAATAATAATCATGTGGCAAAGATTATCTTGATGCTCACTGCATCTCTACCTGGACCCACGGCAACAC
Source organism: Myocastor coypus (assembly GCA_004027025.1). Taxonomy (NCBI): domain Eukaryota; kingdom Metazoa; phylum Chordata; class Mammalia; order Rodentia; family Myocastoridae; genus Myocastor; species Myocastor coypus. The sequence goes on from PVJA010001288.1 coordinate 86,995, forward strand.
TCCTCTGCCAGGCACCCAGGCCTATCTAGGTCAGTTGCAGTTCTTAATGGATAATTGCTTCCAAGCCATGTTAAGGCAGCCATGAGTTTCCTTCAGAAACCTTGAAGACCACTTGTTGGTGACAAGGGCACCCCAAAGTCGAAGTGAAGCATCCTTGAGTCCTTTGGTCATGAAGAGAACTACCTACCCAGAGTCATCTACACTGGGCTCTGTTCTGAGAAATGAACTTTTATGAACCCACTGAGGTTTCTCAGTTAGCAGTCAGCTTGTTCTAACATAACAGAAATTAATACCCGCAGCAGCAGGAGCTTTTGCAGTCTTAGTCACCTTCCCCATGACACCCCCAACCTAGAAGAGGAGAGGTCGAATTCGGCTTAGTGTTTAGAGATTTCAGTCCATGGTTATCTGGCTGCGAGGCAGAAATGTCATGGAAGCGGAGCTTGGTGGTCAAAAAGTTGCACAGGGCAGGGTGATCAGGAGGCAGAAAGCAAGGGGAGGAGCACGGGACAGAGGTAAGCCCCCCCAGGCCGCCCCCACCCTCCCGTGACCTGCTTCTAGCTTGGTCGCCATGTTCTAGCAGCAAGTCAGTCATGAACTCATCGGTAGGCTAAAGCAGCATTAATGAGCGTAGAGTGCATGACCCAAGCACCTCCCAAACACAAGAGGGTTTGGGGGTATGCCTCAGGTGTGAGCCATGACACTTTTCTGTGGGCCCCCAAAAGACTTAATGTATTTATTTGGTACAGGGTCTCACTATGCAACTCAGACTCTTAGGGATCCTCCTGTCTCCGCCTGCCCAGTGCTGGGGATGTGCCACCACACCTGGTTTCCATGCCCCATACTGTACACCTGGGCTTCCAGGGCCAGCACAGCACGTGGTACCAGGGATCAAACCTGGGTCCTTGCACTTGCTAGGCAGGTGCTTAGACCACCGAGCTATCTCTCCAGTCCAGAGTTTCCCAAAACACCTGTGTGCATTTCTTTGTGCAAACTGCATTTAGTCTATTTCTAAGAGTTGCCAAATTTTTAAAAGTTCCAATATTAGTGAAAGCCCCAGGTCCAAGGCTTCTATGGAGACTTGAAGGGAACTCTTAGCTGGGATCCCCTATAAAAATAAGAAAGTTACACATTGCTGTCATACAATGGCACAGGATAATGATGTCCACTCCAAAAGGAAGGAAATGGGGGATAGGAAGAAATGAAACCAAAGCAAGACCAAAACCCACTAGGGCAAACACCAGCTCGTGTCGCCCTCTGCGATGCAGCCGTGCTGTGCTCCAGCTTTACTCTCTCAGCTTCACGCATTTCCTTGTCAAGAGCACAGCGCCTGGCTTTCCGGGGTTTCTTCTGAAATTTTGGTGGAAATTTTATTAAAGTCACAACTATTGCATGTTGCATGTGCATAAAACCAGCTCAAAGTTGATGCCAGGGTCTACCAACAGCCTGAGCTGTAGCTGGGCCCCTGCAGATCATGGCAGTAGAAAACCTCCAAGGGGCAGGATGGCTGGGCACGATGAATAAAAGTTTCCACACCACAGCCTGAATGTTGGGCTACCTTGAAATTACCTCTACCTGATTAATTAGCCTACTGCCCCTAGTATTATCCTTCTGAAAATTCTCAGGATATGAGAAAATATACACAAATATTCTGGCAAATCATAACACACACAGCCTCCAGCCAATTCCAATTGAAACCTCCTGAGCTTGGCCTTTGTGGAATGCATTTCTAAAAGCAATCTGGTCTTCTGACCTCCAACTATAATTTTACATCAAGCTTACCTTACATTCTTGGGCCTCTCTACCTGGTATCTCCAGACCTTTCCAAACTCCTGCAAACTAATTTCAAACATGATTAAGTATATAGCAGAAAAATCCCATTTCTGGTACTAAAATTGTTCTTAGTCTTGTTTTCCATCACTGGGGAAAAATATCTGACACAATTTCAAAGAGGATAGGCTTATATCAGTTTGCAATTTTTAACAGCTGCAGTTCTCATGGCCAAGCAGCTCCAAGGTAGAAATAGTATGGTGGAGAGGCTTGGTGAACAATAAGTTGATCATCTCACATTGGCTAGGAAACAGGGAGCCAAGAGAGGATCCCAAGAGGAAGCAACACCTCTCCAGCTCGTACAGTGACGTGCCTCTAGTCAGGCCCCAGGTCCAAAGCGGGAAGGCAGCTCCAGCTCATCAGTGAGCTAATCCACTCGTGAGTGTAAAGTCCCCATGATCTGATCACCTTCCAAACACCTGAGGCATCAGGGGATACCCACGATCAACACCATAACAGGTAGTAGTGCTGTTCTCATTTCGTAGGTGAGGAAATTGAGGTATGAAATGGTTTAAAACACACACAAAAAAGTTGGAATTAAAAGTTTACTTTTTAATCTCTGTTCTGCTATGATTAGTCACTTAAATCTTATGTGGATTATTTAATGCTTCCACTGGGGTAGGGAGGAAACTAAGGAAATGCTTACGGAAATGCTTGGTCTCTGGGGTGGGATGCTGAGTAGGAGGGAAGGACCCGGGAAAGGAACAGCCCCACACACCACAGGCTGTCTTCCAGGTACTCCACAGCTTGCTAGTGGATTTCCCCCTTATCCAGATGCAGTCTGCTCCCCAGATACTGCTTCTTCATTAAATTTTGCTCATTTGTCTGATGTGATTATATTAACTACTCACCAGCGAAGAGAACTGGGATGACCCTCGAGGCAACTCCGAATCCCCACGGCGGTGCCCTTCAGGCACCAGAGGAAACCAGGAGCCCTGTTCAGCATGGACATCCTGGTTGTCTTCCTATCACGTCTATCTATCCCCTTGTCCTTGTCCAAGGTACTATGTCCTCTGGGGAAGGATGCACTGCTCCCCTGCCCAGGGGTGAGAGTTCATGCTCTAGGAAAAATGATACGGGATGATGATTCCTGTACATAATTGGCTAGAGCGATGGGCATGAGGTGCAGGTCAGTGGAACTAAGTAGTGTGCAGATGGGTCTTCTGCAAGATTGCCTTTCCTCAAAATAAATAATCAGGACAGGATAAGGATGCTCGCTTTTCTCCATTTGAACTTAGGGTCTTGCGCAGTTCTTGAAGACAGATAAGTCACTTGGATCCATTAGGAGAGCATCCTAGAAGGACAGTCAAAACATTTAGTAGAAAGATGGAAATAATGCGGATCTCTGAAACATTAACAAGCTGGTGAATTAAGAAATCCTGGAGCTGCCATTCCGCTGGACATCTTATGGGGGACAAGAAGCCACTTAATGTCCCCAATCATGATGAATTAGAGCTTCTATTACTTGCAGCGAAATCCAGTCCCAACTGATATTCATCACATGCTCCTCCAGAAGAGCACAGGGAGAGTTTCTGACTCCTAAAACTTACAGAGTGGCTCCCAGCATGCTAGGTAAACCCTTCGCTTCCACTGCCCACTGTCTCCCACTCCTATGACTCCACTGCTCTTAACATTCTATCTTTTAGAGCAGCATTTCTCAGCCTGTGGGTCGAGACCCCGGTGGGGGTTGAACGACCAAAACACAGGGGTCACCTAAAGCCATCGGACAATGTTATTTATTTGGAATTATAGTTTTGAAGTAGCCGCCAAAATTACTTTTTGGTTTGGGGTGACCGCAACATGAGGAACTGTATGGTGGGGTCACGGCATTAAAAAGGTTGAGAATCACTGTTTTAGAGGAACCTTCACTATATTCCTATACAACAAATCTTTATGTTTATCCCTACCTCTCTTTGTAACATCTGCCCATTCCTGTGAGTTCCAGAAGGAGCAAGCTGTTAAGAACCCTGAACCCTGACAGCACTTTCTTTGTAAAGAGAGCAGCTGGTTTTGCTGGGGCTCTACAGGTGAGGGATGGAACAGAACAGGAGCTCACGGTACTGCCCTTGGTTAATACGTACAAGGTCACATTCTATATCCTCTTAGTTAACTTGCATAGCATTCATGTTCAAAGTGGCGGGAAATGTTTGTTAATGTAAGTCATAAGACAATGACTTGGAGGTCCTAAGTACAGGAGAGAAAATTGGAAGCCTCGTCCTTCTACTCTGATGTATGGTGGCATAACCTTTTTGCAGAGGATAGAAAGAAATACACTTGGCATCACTAACTTTGGAGACTTGTCATTCCTGCCACCAGCCAGGCCCCCCTTTTATGTCAACAGGATGTAATCCTTTGGCTCACCAGCATTATATTATCTGGAAATTAACTATTTACTTTTTATTTCTCCCACAATATTGTGAACTTCCTGAGGGGAAAACAGTGTTCTTTATTTCCTTATCTTCTAGCCTGATGGCTAGCAGGCAGCAGGAACTTGGTCAGAATTCACTGAATAAATGACAGCCAAGAAATTTCCAGAGTCTCATCTTAATTCACTAAAGAAAGTGTGTCTGCATTGCAGTGTGAACTGTGAAGGACAAAAATCAAGGGGGAGATGTCCTTCCACAGTAGCAGAAGGGTCTGCCTTTGAGGAACTCACTGGTGGCTGGGCCACCCTCTGAGCGTGGGTCAGGATGAGTGCTTGGCCTTCACACCCGGCCAGACTCAGGATGTGTGGCTGGTGGCACATCTGTACGAATCTTGGGTGGCTGTCAGAGATACTCTCATTTCATCTTAAGGTGCATTCAAATTGTCCCCAAATGAAGCAACAACATTTCCCTTAGCTGAGTTCATACTGCTTCTACAGGCTCAAGCTTGTCTAAATCCTAAGTCCCCTGGCATTTGTCATTCCTGATCACTCCTTTGAGATGGCAGCTCAACTCCTGTGGGCCCCACCATGAAACAAGTCTAGGGTAGCTCAAGAGCCCCCTCTCTCTTGCCTGTGACCCCCCTTCACATGATTCCGCACCTCCTGACCCTTGCCCCCATGAGAGCAGCCTGAAATAGACCGAATAAAAGAGCAGGCATCGCGCCCTCACCCAGAGAGGAGCCTTCATGTCTGGGAAATTTGGTGGCTGAATGGCCCTGTGCTTGGGTTTATGTCACTGCTGACATTTGCCTGTACTCCATGGCTGGCTCCTAAGAAAACCCTGGAGTCAGAGTTCTAGATGTCTTCAAGGCATTATGCATGCTACAGAAGGAATTGTCCTCCTAAGGTTCCTATAGGACAGCAAGAACAAGACAGATGGAACCATATAGAAAAGACAGATAAAATCTTTGAACATGTATCTCTTTTAAAGAGTTCTGTAACTAGCTGTTACATTTTTTAATGTACTGTGCTCAGTTTCATCAGTTATCTGCTAAATGTACATCAACACTATAATCTGAAAACAGATTCACATCAGAACTGTAAATTTAAAGGCACAGAAAATAGTAAAAGTGTTGACAAAGGTACAGAGCAACTGGAACTCCTTTATTGCCCGCGAGGAACCAAGCCCAGCGCGGTACATGACTTGCCCACTGTCACATGGTGGTAGAGGCATGAGTGTATCCAGGAAGGGCTTACAGTGAGGCTTCAGGAGTGCCTCGTGCTTTTGTGTCTCTGTGGAGAAGACTAGAGACAGCAGAGAAGGACCACAGAGCAGCCACGCGGAAGGGCAAGCGACCTCCAGGACCGTGCAGAGGTGCTGGGGCAGTCGCCAGGGTGGGAGGCCAGCTGCCCACGGTTCTGAGCGGGAGCGGGTGTGGGGAGGGCACCGTGCTCCTCGGCAGGTGTGGCTTCCCCTACTGCTCCACTCCCAGAGCAATGGTAGGGGTCACTCGACTGTCGTGCCTTACGGATACGTCCTCGGAACCTGGATCACCCATGTTCTCAGCGGAAGCTGAACATAGAACTTAACAAGGGGGAGGGGGTTGTCAGGCCTGGGTGTGGGGGGCAGCAGTCTCTGTGGCTACTGCAGCATTTAGTGAGGCTACCCCCGGGCTCCCTGCGGCCTCCCCTGCCCACCCCACGTGGGGCCACCCCTGCTTCTCACTGCGTCTTCAGCACAGGCTCCTCTCGGGATAGGACACAGGCTGCTCATCGACATCAGAGTCCAGCCTGTTCCCCCGCACTCTCTGCAAAGACAGGGGTGTCTCTCCGTGTTCCTGCGAGCTGTAGGGGGAAGGAGGGACTCCAAAGATGGCGCCAGGCTGAATGTCCTTAGGCTCAAAAGTCAGGCGCTGTCACCCACCAGCGCCTCTGCAGCAGAGCCAGCAGAGGAGTGTTCCGACCTGTGCCCCCTGCCACCCGCCCACTACCCATGCCCCCATCTGCCACTGAAAGGCTCGGAGGGGCACCTTGCGTGTATCCCCCACAGAGAAGCTCTAAGCACCGCGGGACGCAAACGCTGTCTGGCAGAGACGCACACGCGCCGCACCCTGCCCCTACACTTGTGCATTTTTCAAGGCTTTCTTCCTGAGTGGTGTCAGGGCTGGAACCCAGGGCCTCAGGAATGCTAGGCAAGTGCTGCTCCCGGCCCCCACCTTCAGACAATTGTTTGTGTCTGATGAACATAGACCACAGGTCGCACTCCGGGTCTTCTGTGCTCACCTGAGTGACCATGAGAAGCCTGCTGAGTTCTGCTCCAGCAGGGAGGGTCCCGGTCACTCTCAGCAAAAGAGGGGTCTGAACCCTCCCGCACTGTCCCCCAGGTCACCACACTCTGACCCTGGGCCCTCACTTGTCCCCAGCTGCAGGGCGACACCGTCAATTTGCTAGCTGGATGTTCCCTAATCTCCTTCCACAAATACCCAGGATGCACTGGGTATTGTTCACCTGTGAGCAGACTCAGATGATCAGTATTAGAGTAAGGGCTGACTGTCAGGACCCTTTGCTGTGTGGCCTGCATCCCCAGCCCTGCTGTCACTCCCCTGTCCACCGTACCACAGGCTGCTGCCACCACCAGCCTGTTGGGAGGGAGGGGCAAAGGCCCCGAGTGGTTCCTTACATCCTGCAGGGCACACAGCTGTGCCAGGGCTTGAGCCCACAGTTGGGGACCCTGGGGCTGGCTGCTTGCAGGGCTTCCTCTCCTTGTGGGCTATCTGGAGTACCCCAAGGCAAGTGGCCCCACCCTGGCAGCCTTCCACGGCTGTCCACACCAGAAGGTGCTCCCAAACACCCCCTGGAGTCGTGGAGATCGCAGGTCTCTCCCCACCTTCCTTACTTCCAGGCCTCGGCACAAGCTTCCTTCGTAGTGTCACTCTCACTTCACCAGTGAGAGGCTGGGGCTCCGAGAGCTTGACTCGCAAGAGAATGCGGCACAGCTTGTGAGGTAGCTGCTGTTACGCTGGGCAGCATGGCTTTGACCGCGCTATTCTCTTCCTCCACGCTCTTCGGGGATCCCAACTTGGCCTTCCAGGGTCTGATTGAGTCAAGCTCTCAGGTTAGGGTCTGTGCAAGTGTGAACTGAGAGACAGATGCGCTTGGGATGCTCTCTTCATCCACAGCTCCGCTGGCGCCACCGTGACACAGAGGCCCATAGGACATCACCACAGGTGGAACACAGGCTCCACAAGTCAGGCACGCACAAGGGCGTCTTCCCACCACAGCAGGGGCAGCCCCTGCAGAGTCTGCAACTGCTCACAGCAGTCTGGCATCTGCTCAGCCTGGGTTAAGCAGAGCCTCCTGATATCTCTGGCTGAGGACCCATCTTTCCATCAAGACAGAAAAACCAAGGGCCAGTTAAACAAACACCACCAAGGCAAGGCAAGGCAAGGCGTGATGGTGTGAGTCCGCGGCTGCCCCGGGGTTGAATGGCTGTTGGTCCCAAGGGGAGGATGGCTGCCGTCTTTTGCTTTCAGACTGGAGAAACAAAGGAATTCAGAAGTTTGGAAGAGCCACGGCTGAGGAGCAGCAGAGCGGGTGATGCGCACGAGCGCCTGCTGCAAGCCAGCGCTGTGCTCAGCTGCAGACCCCGAGCGCCGCACCTGGGGCAGCCTGGAGGCCGCCAGCTTCCCGCTCAGGCCCCGTCATCTTCATTTCCTGGGCAAAGGCACGGACACCTGACAATAATCAGAATCTAATGGCTGCTGCTGGGGACAGACGAGGGCTGCCTAGGTGCAGTCAGGGGACACTCCCAGGGGTCCGGCTGCCGCAGGATGCTGGTGGCAGCTCCTCACCCTCCCCTGTCCTTGGGCGCAGTCTGGTGAACACAGTGCCTCTTAAGGAAACGCACAGGACTCCTGAGAAGGTCAGCAGTGGTGCTGCCTTGAAGGATCCCAGGAAACAAAGTAAACTGCAAGGGAGACCAAGGCCACCTGGGGGGAGCTGTGCTCTGGCCCTGAGGAGCCCTGGGGGGCCTGGCTCATTGTCGAGAGCACCGGAATGAGCTTGCTACTCATCTCCAGTAACAGCAAAATAGGTGTGAGCACGCACTCCACAATGGGAGAGCAGATTGACTTGCCACTCCCATAAGTGTGCTGCCGAGCTAATTAAAGTGTCTCGAGGCAGGCCCCAAAGTCTGCATTTTATGACAGGAATGGGAAACTCTGCCCTGTTCTACTTCCTGTTACTAAAGCAAAATATCTGGGACCATGTAATTTGTAAAGAATTGAAGTTGATTTGGCTCGTGGCTCTGTAGGCCGGGAAGTTTTAGCGCATGGTGCCCACATCTGCCTGGCACCTGGTAGTGCCTTCTTGCTGCTCCATGATGCAGTGCAGGGCACCACCTGTGAGACAGAAGAAGCCACTGGCTCAGGCCTGTCTTCTTCTTGTAAAGCCCTGAATGCCATGTGACCCCTTGTGACCTACATTGCCTTCCCAAGGCCACATTTCCAAACACCCCTGAGACCTGCAGATTAAGTTTCTGATTTGGGAACTTGCACAGGGCACACTCAAATGCCAGCAATGCTAGCTAGACCTTTTGACCCTTCCCGGCATACCCCAGGTCACTTTGTGCCATAGCCGGGCATTTGGACATCCAGGTGAGGACACTGGGACCTGCAGAGACCAGCGAGTGAGAAGCTGGCACAGGCTTTGGGGACAGGGGCGGCAGGTGTGGGGCCACCTCCGCCTCTCAGAAGCCACGCAGCCTGGGCGGTGGCTTCCTCGCCTGCCCTCTGCTGCCTCGCTATGAAGTGGTCGAGGTGACTGGTCCCCCTGCACGGAGCGGAACAGGCGACGACCACAAAGGTGTGCGGGGGTGTGGCCCAAAGGTTGGGCCTGGTCCCCATTCCTGCTCCTCTATGTCCCTGCCCACACCATGCTGGTGAGTAAGTGGCCTGGGGTTTGCAGGTCTGCCCCGAGGGAGGAGTCTAAGTGGGGAGATCAGGAGGTGCAGGCAATGTGGTCGGAATCGCTGCCAGGGCTCATCCGCCCACGGAGTGTGGTGGGCTCCGTGAGAGGAGCCACGTTGCTGCCACTGAGGGTGGGATCATACACACAAGCATGCACACACAGTTCCACCTGGATCCTTCTCTGACGTCCTCCAGGTGCTCCTCACCCACCCTGCTATGGGTCCTCTGACAGCTCAGAAAGCTCAGCAGCCAGAAACGCACTTCTGGAGCAGCAGGAGTTTATCTGGAGCCAATCACGGCGCTGTGGGTTGGCGGTCTCTATGCTCTGCCCCCAAGACTGCTTCTCCATCCTGGGCTATTTAGCAAGGCACCCCTGTTCCCCATGAGGCCACCAAGGAGTTAGGATCCCCTCAGCCACAAGCTTCAGGCCTGAGAGAGAACACATGCTTCCCCTTCTACTGCATGAGTGGTGGATTGTGGGTCCTGGGGCATCAGAGCCATTTGTCCATAGCAGGGTAAGATATAGGACACCCCTGCCAATCTTCCTGGACTGTGCCTCAGAGTGGCTGCGTCTGTCCTGCAGCCTGGGACATGTGCCTGTGAGTAGCAGTCCAGGAAGCCAAGCAATCATGGAACCACTGTCTAGGAACAACTGTGTTTAAAACCCACCAAACAAAGCTCCCCTGTGAGCTGGGGAGGGGAGGGATGGCTAATTCTGGGGGAAGGGAGAACCTGCCTCTGGTGACTCAGGCGGTACCGCTCCTCCCGCACGTGCGGCCTGCTCTTCTGGAATTGAGCCACAGAGCTTCCCGCATCTGTATCCCAAAGGTGTCTGAGGCTGAGCCTCATGTGCAAGAATGAAGCTCCTCTGGCTGCAGCAGGCTCAGTACCCAAGCACCTGGCCTGGCCACAGTCTTCCCCAGGCAAGCTTAGTTGGCAAAGGCCACGGGACTGAGGGAGCTGAAATCGCCCCTTCCTCACCCATGCTTTCCAGCTATGACTGCAGCCCCCCTGCCCTCCACATCCTGCCCAGTGGCAGTGTTCACAGCAGCCAGCAATGTGCGTACTGTGCATTAGCTCAGAATTGCATAACCCATGAGCTTCCCCAGGCCGCGGCCTATCCTGTGCACTCCAACCCCAGCCACCGCTCTGAGGACAGGATGAATTCATTTGCAAAGGACAAGCACAAAACCTCCAGTGGAAAACAAATGCAATGCACTACAGTAAATGGGAGCAGTTTTTAAAAAAATGAAAAAAAAAAAAAAGAAAGAAAAGCACAAAATCCACTGGGGACCCCGTTGCCATAGGAACTGGCGTTCCAACTTGCTTCCGATAATTAATGGAGGGTTTTGCTATTACAGTGTTCCTGAAACTTTGCTTTCCCCAGCGCTGCACTGCAGAACACAGCATCCACTCCCCATTCATAAATATTTCATGACCACCGGCTGCCCTGTCTCATCGCCGCCGATAGCACTCAGCCTGATCTACCCCTTGCCAAATCCATGTTGTCCTGTCAGAGAGCGGCCTCCAGGGCTGCTGCTTTCTTCTGTGGGCTTCGTTTCTCTGGCTAGAAGTCCTTTGCAGTCCCAAAACAAGAAGGGCAGCTTCTCTGTGCTTTGTTTTCACATGGGGACAGCTCTGTCCAGGGACTGTCTTGTGTGAGTACAGGCCTAGCGGACATCGTCCTGCACACCCACTCAGAGTGGGCCCCACTGCCTTTTTCCTGGGCCCTTTTGGGTGTTGGGATCCTCTTCTGCAGCAGGCGGGCTGGGCCTCAGCTCCTTCATCATTAAATGGAGTGACTGCTTCCCTGCTTGGTGGGGAAGGAAGATGAGATAGAAATACACACACACAGAGAGAGAGAGAGAGAGAGAGAGAGAGAGAGAGAGAGAGTCAGAGAGGCAGAGACAGAGACAGAGACAGAGACAGAGAGACACAGAGAGAGAGAGAGGTCCATCCTTTCTCTCCATGCTTGGGCACAGACAATGGTGGTCATGGTCTTGCTATTGGTTCATTCTCTCAGATTTGTTGTTTTTGTCTAGATGAAATAACACTCACATTCTGAAAATATCAGCAAATAAAATTTGTATATATTTATGGTGCATAACATAATGTTTTGGTATGTGTACATTATGGAATGGCTAAATCGAGCTAATCAACATATGTGTTACTGCACACACTCCGTTCCTGTGGTGCGAACACTTAAAATCGATGCTGAGCAATTTCTGGTATCTAGGATGTGGTTATTAACTCTCACCATCGTGTGGTACAGTGGCTGTCTTGGACTTAGTGCTCCTAACTGATGGTTATCTTTTGGGCAACATCTTCCCTACACTGTCCCCATGTCCCTTGTAATGACATTTGTAGTTTCTGTTTCTATATGCTTGACTTTTTGTGCTCTACATATAAATGGGAGGATGTGTCATTTGTCTTTGGGGCGAGAATCTGGCTTATTTCACTTAACATAATGTCCTCCAGGCTCATTTACACTGTCTCAAGTGACAGGACATCCTTGTTTTCAAGACTGAGCAGCAGTCCATTGTGATGATTTAACCTAGTTGTCCTGTAAGAGCCTCATGTGCTCATAAGAGGATCTCTGGGAGGTCTCTGAATCATGGTACCAGGAGTGGGATTGTACTTGACCATGTGATTTAGAAGCCTTTGAAACTGGTTTGTAGGAGGAGCTTAAGAGGGTCTTGAGATGCCAGCCATAAAATACTGTAAGCCAAAACTTAGAGGGAAAGTTCTGGTGAGGGCTCAGGAGACCAGAATCTGATATAAGTACAGGCACTAAAGGTCAGGTTCAGAAAGATCCAGTTGGAAACAAGTACTCCATGGGCAGGTGGAGTCCAGGGTATGTGTGTTGTGCTATGGCAGAGAATTTTCTACAACTTGCTTATGTTCTGAGACTTTGTTGGTGACATAGGTTAAGGGTGCAAGACTACTCTGGCAAAAGAGATTCCAAGGTAACCCAACATTTTAGTTGTGGCACGGGTACTGTTGGGGCCTTTTAGCCACATATATGTTGACAATGAAGATCAAATGGCAGCAGCAAGTGATTTTAAGTTTTCAAATTCTGGGCCCGGCGGGATGGCTCAGTGGTCTAAAGCGTCTGCTTGGGAAAGCTTGGGTGGCTTCAGGGACTGCGGTTCGATCGCCGGCACCACATGCTGCGCCAGCCCTGCCCTCAGGGCGGGCTGAGCTGGCCATAAAAATGAGTGAATAAACAAATAAAGGTTCTGAAACAAGAAAATAAATAAATAAAATTTTTAAAAAAAGTTTTCAAATTCCCCAGAAAGGAAATTCCTATAAAGTTAGTATCTACAAAATTTTAGCCAAGGACAGCTTGGTTGCTGAAAAGATTAGTACTGAAAAGTTGCTACATGATTTGTATTATGGTCTTAATAAAGATGCTTGGAGGGCATCTGAGGAATTAGCAAGACCTCAGCCTTTGTTGGCTCAAGATTCCAGAAGTAAAAAAAAACTTTACATTGAGCACCGTCCCAGGGCATTGTACCCAAGAAGGGTCAGCAAGACTCCTATTCTGGGCCTACTTTAGGTTCTAGGTGTTAGGTATTTGTTTCCAGCAATGAGAAAAATGGCTGAAACAGTCATTTGCATACATGCATATGCACGTGTGCGTGTGTGTACACGCACACACACACACACACAACCTGTACATAAGTCACTTCCTTTACTCATTCATTCATTCATTTGTTCATTGATAAGCATTTATGGTGATTCCATACGTTGGATATTGTGAATAGTGCTGCAATAAATATGGTGGGCAAATATCTCCTCAACATACTGATTTCAGTTATTTTGGCTCTATAGCCAGTTGTGGTGGGTCATTATCAAGCGTTATCCGGAATAGTCCAAAGATGGAAGCAACCCAGTGGCCACCGAAGTATGAGTGGATGAACAGTGTGTTTGTGTGTGTTTGTGTGTGTGTGTGTGTGTGTGTGAGAGAGAGAGAGAGAGAGAGAGACAGAGACAGAGAAAGAGAAAGACAGAGAGAGACAGAGGATAGAGATACAGATGATAGATATAATAAATAATTGATACATAGATAGGTAGACAGACAGACAGACAGATATCATTCAGCTTGTAAAAGGAATGTGTAGCACATGTTACAAGGGTGAAACTTGAAGGTGGTAGAAATGTGAAATCATCCAGTCACAAAAAGACAAATGCCAGAATTATCATATATTAAAACCAGGATGGCTGCTCCCAGGAGCTGGAGGAGGGAGGAGTGGAGAGCTGTGGACGGATGCAAGGAGACTTTCCACCTTCTGAGGCGAAGTTCTGGCGACCGCATCGCCACAGGACTGTACTTAGAGCCCAGGACAAGCATCTCTCTGGACTTCCAATGCAACGGAAGATAGCGAAAAAGGGCCGGCAAGGGGAGAAGGGCACGCGGGCGAAGGCGGCGCTTGCCCACCGACCCTTCCCTCTGTCCTCTGCTCCCCCGCAGGGGAGGGTCTCTCCCACGGGCACCGTCATGCATGGCGGTGTCTGCCCTGCTGCCCTGACGCTGGCTTTTCTTTCTCCTGGGCTTTCTTCCCCTGTGGCAGAGGAAGCAGTGCCGAACGCACGTGTGCAGGGTCTGACCGAGGAAGATGTCTGCCCCACCCCTGCGGGGGCGGCTGCCACGCCTGTTGATGAGCCCCACTGTCTGAGAGCAGCTGTGTCCCGGTGAAGACATGCATCTGCCCGTCAGGGGTAGTCTGGGTGGGGGCAGGGATAGGCAGAGAGAGGGTGCGCAGAGCCAGGGAAGGCAAGGAGCTACATGCAGGATGAGGGGCCACAGGGCTGTACGGAGTGAGCAGCAGGAAGCACCTAGTGTCATCTGGAGAGAAGCCAACACAACTGCTCCCTTAAAGACACCCCTGAAGAACACCCATCACGTCATACACCCACAAACCATTCCATGTCATCTATAGAAAGTGGTAGTGTAAGGGCCAGTGAGATAGCTCGGCAGACTAAGTACCTGTTTTGGCAAGTGCAGGGACCAGGGTTCGATCCCTGCTCCTGCATGCCATGCCAGGCCTGCCCCCCCCGGGGGGGCGTGGTACTGAGCCAGCAACTGAATCTGGGTGTGGTGGAGCACACCTGTAATCCCAGCACTGGGGAGGCTGAAAAGAAGAGGGTCACTATAAGTCTGAGCTTCATAGTGAGACCCTGTACCAAATATATAAGTGAAAAATGAAAGAGAGAAAGAGAGGAAAGAAGGAGAGAAAGAAAGAAAGAAAGAAAGTAGTGATGCAGTGCATGACCCTTAGAACTCTACAAATTTCAATTCTATTCTCCTCAGCTGTTTCCCTTGTAGGTATCTTCCTAAGAGTTAAAGACATCATACTACTGTGGTGCACAGCTACCCATGTTGATCACACACAATAGCTAAATCTTGGAAATGGCCTAGGTGTCCACAAGCAGATGATGGATAAGGAAAATGCTGTCCTTTCACAGGATGGAGTACTACTCAGCTGAAAAGAAGGATAAACTGAAGTCATTTGTGGGACTTTGGATGCACCTAGAGATTATAATATTAAGTAAAATAAATCAGACACAAGTTTCAGTGTTGTACGATTTGTCTTACGAGAAACGCCAAATATAACTAAATTACAGGCACGCACACACACACACTCCTCCCCCAGGGGGTTGTGTAGCCTTCCATGATTAAGGGTCATTTCATGTGATTCACAGTGCTGATTTTTCAATTCTTAACACTCGCGAGGGACATTTTCTAAAGATTCTCATCACGTCTATATTGATAAAAACAAAATTGTTAAATTTGTTACTGATTTGACAGGGTGGCAACAGTGTCACTCAGGGCAATGTTGGCATCAATTTTTCCCTGTAGTCCATCCTCAATTCCAGGCCTATAGTAACCAGCTGTAGTAGGGACTTTGAAAGGAACAGAGCCCCTAGATTGTTGGAAATCCCCCAAGTCCAAGACCCCCCCCCAGTGTCATGTGACCTAGAATTCTTCTCCCCTCTGAGTATCCCCAGTATTAGGTGGTTAATGATCCCGGGGGGTGGTAGGATGCAGTGTGAGAAACTATGCATCTGGAAGATCTTCACTGACCTCTCACCAAGAGTGAGTTTGACCAGACACTGTACAGCCAAGGGCTTAAGGGGGCATGCGGAGAGGAAAGGGATGCTGCCTGCATAGACGATTTTAGAGGTGCGTTTGTTTTTACAGGGTTTGCTATAGCCTTGCTCTCCACCAGAGTGCAAGGAGGCTGAGTGGGTCCTTTTGCCAGTGTCCACACTGCCTGGGACAGAGGCCAGGTGTGTGAGGACCCCTCCAGCCATGGCCACCAGCCAGCACTTGGTCTTCCCTAGAAACAAAGGACAAGAATCCATAAAAAGTCCACACTAAAGCCTCCAACTTGATGTGTCCCTCCTCAACATGGTTTAGGGTGCTTTAGTTCTTGGATAAAACATTCTTTGGGGTACAATTTCAAGATTTCATGTGTCCCCTCAATCGCCAGGCACTGTTACAAAGGGATGGATCCTCTGCAAGGGTGAAATTAATCTGTCGCCATGACATATCCATTCTATGTAGGGCATGATTAAAGTGTTCTATGTATAGGGTTCAAAGGGACAGTCCCCAGCAGCTTACAGAGCAGTGAACTCACATGCCCTGAGATGTCACCAGCACTGGGCACAACTTGGGCGTGAAGTGATTGTCATTTTTGGAAGGGAACCTAGGCCACTGCTCCCTTAGAGGGAGACCCTGGAGTATAATGGAAAGGCTTCAGCTCTGAAGTCAGAGACCCACTCTTACCCTTGTGATCTTCATTTCACCTCCCCTTAGTGCAAATGTCCTGGGGTGCCTACCGTCCTGGCAAGGAATAAGGGCCAGGCAGGGTGTTTTATTTTTTTTTTATTTTTTTTATTTTTTTTAAAAGAGGAAAGTTTATTTAGCTCTTAGTTTGTCAAGGTTGCAGTGTGGAGCTGGCCCACTCCAGGGCAGGGCAGCTTGGCAGAGAACATCACAGAGGAGAAACAACTCAGGGCAGCCAGAAACCAGCAAAGCAGAGAAGTGAGGCAGGGTGTTTTAGAAACATCTGGGGCTGACAAGATGGCTCAGTGGTCTAAAGCACCTGCTTAGGCAAGCTTAGGCAACTGCAGGGACCCCGGTTCCATCCTGGGAACCACATGCTGTGCCAGCCCCATCCCCAGGGCAGACTGAGCCAACCATGATATATATGTATATATGAAAGAAAGAAACATTTGGAAATTGTATAGGGCTTTTGAATATAAGGGGTTGTGTTTCTACTTTATCTCTTAGTGAATTCTAGGAAAGAAAATCTGTGCTGAGCCGAATGCAACTTGGAGAATTCTATAGCTCAGATCTGGAGCATCCCCGGGGGCCCAAGCATGCAAGGTTCCTTCCCAGGGGTAGCGCTATTAGAAGGCATGGGGACCTTTAAGAGGTGGAACTTAGTGGAAGTGAGGTCACTGGGGGGCGTGGTCTTTGAAGGGGAGACTGGAAACCCGGTCCCTTCTGGTCACTCTCTGGGTTTCCTGGCCTCCATGACGCCAACAGCTTTCTCTACCACACTTTCACAGTGATGCACTGTGCCACCGCAGAGCCAAAGTGGCAGGTCCACAAGATCATACACTGAAACCGCGGAGCCCATGCACCAAAATAATCATCTTTTAGGCTGATTTTCTCAGACATTTTGCCACAGTAGCTGACAGCTGGTAACATCTGGAGAAGTCCAGAGCCAGGGCAGCAAAGGGGCAGTCGCGTCTACCCATGCCTCTCCCTCACGTCACAGATGCCATCACCCTTTAGGCTTGTCTGAGGCTGGTTTTAGGGACTTCCCAACCCCCCCCCCCCTTGAGCAGGTGAGTACACGCTTACTGTTTTAAATTTCACATCATGGTGCCTGGAGAGAGGGAGCTTTGCTTTTCAGTGTTTCTCTTTGCAGAGCACGGTGGTTAACCACCACCTTCCTCATCGTCATTCCAGTTCTGCGTGCATGTCCATGGTGCCCTCAGGATGGAGGCTGTGAAGGGAGACACTTCTGGCTTCCCCAGGAGAACGACTGTGCTCCCAGAGGGAAAGAAGGACCCCAAGGAAAGCCACACTCGCAGGGCTAAGGCCGGCCACCCCCGCCCACGGCCACCTCCTTTTGCTTCTGCTGCGTGTATGGCTTGGTTCCCCCAGAAGGCGCATGACAGAAAGCCCCTTATAAGCAGGCTTCTCCAGCTCTGGCACCTAACAGCTTTCAGAAATCCCTCATGAGGAACAGCCAGTGTTGTGATGCTGGCAAAGTTCTAGGGCCTTCTTTTTAATTTTTTTTTTTCCTTCCCAATTTTAACTGTTAAACTTCATCTCCGACACTGCACAAACGAAATCAGCAGCCTCTTATGGGATCCCAAATCTGTCAGCCAATGTCTACCAGCCGCCGCACGGAGCCAACAGCCTCTTAGCACATGTGTGACTTAAGTGGAACAGGGACCGGGACAACCACACAGGCAGTTCTGTTCTGGCACCCTCGTTCCCAAACATTTGCTCATTTGGAGCCCTGGCGGCAGCAGTGCCTCGCTGCCTCCCGTCTCTGCGCTGTGGGCTTCCAAGCACGGTGGAAGCGTGTCCCTGACATGGCTCGGCTCCTCTCTCTGCAGGAGCCGCCACCCATTCACTGTCTGGGAATGCAGGACCACACCCAGTGGCTTTTCTCTTCTCTTACCTCTATGCAAGCCGGGTCTCCACAGGTCGGGAGAGCAGCTAGGATACTGCTGAGAAGCCGCAGGTCTCCAAATGGGCCATGCGGAAACAGATAGAGAAGCATCCAGCCACTGCAGGAGCCGGGTCATCCCAGTGCCCACCCTGGACCCGGAGCACACAGAACATGAGTGCACTGCAGGACACGTCTACAGCAGCTTCCTGAGAGCCTAACCAGGGCCAGGGCCAGCACCAGGCACCACTCAGGACACGCCTGTCCTGTGGCATACGGAGGAGAAAGACACGGACTTAGTGGAGTGTGTGTTGTGCTTATGTTTTGCATAGGCAAAGTCCCCCAGAGCTCTCATGTTGATGGTGTGGTCCCTAATGCAGCAGCATTCAGAGATCAGGTCTTCAGAAAGCTGGCTGGATGCTCGTCAGCAGATCAATCTGTTGGTGAACTCATAACTGACTGGATAGTGAGCAGGTGGTGGAGACTGATGGAGGTGAGACCTAGTTGGAGGACCCCCACCCCGTGTGCATGTGTGTGCATGTGTGTGTGTGTGTGTGTGAGTGTGCGTGCACATGTGCATGTTTCCTATCAGTCTCACCACCATGATGATCTTCCAGCCCATACTAATGACAATGGCATCAGTCTACCATGGACTGAATCATCTTAACCATGAGCCAAAATAAACCTTTCCTCCTTTAACTTGTTATTCTCAGATATTTTGTTCCAGCCACGGAGAGCTGACAAAACAGTTTCCATTGAGCAGCTTGGGTTGAGCCATCTATGTAGTCATGGAATGAATATAAGGTGTACCGGTGTCAGTATCTACCATGTGCCGGCAACTTTAGGTACATTATCTATATTTTCAAAGGGAAATGTTGGAAAGGTAGGAAAATTTCCTGAGATAGCAGTAGTGGTAGAGACCCTATTATGCATTTTCCCTGGACCCTGTTATTTAGATGCTTATAAATGCATGCGTGAAAGGAAGAGTGAAAGAAACTTTGATTCCCCATGCATTCGTTTATTTCTGGCTGCCTGAAGACAGGGAGAGCATACCCAAAGGGTACAGATTTGTCAGGAAGGCAGAGGCCCTGCTCTGTTCAGAGAAGAGTCAGGCCTCCCAGTGCAGGGTGGGAGCTCAGTGGGCGCTGGAGTGACGGCCTTCTCCTTCCTCTCTCGTGCCTTCCTGGTCCAAGCCCAGCCTCACAGGGACCTAGAGCTAGAGTAGGGGCGTCTTGGATGCTAGTGTCCCGCAGGAGACAGGAAATCACCTTAGCCACTCTGCTGCTATAACAGAATGCCCCAGGTTGGGTCATTTATAAAAAATATTTGTTTATCTGGCTCGTGGCTCTTGAGGCGAGGAGGTCTGAGAGTGTGGCTCTGTCATCTGGCGAGAATGTTTGTGGTGCCATCACATGGTATAGGGCACAAGAGCCCACGAGCCAGAGGACGTTGTGAGCACAGTCTTTAGTCCACAGCCCACGCCCAGAGCCGGGGCACGAAGGCACTCGGAGGCCTCAGAAGGTCCTGCCTCGCCACACTCTCCCCATGACTATTGCCGTGCAGCAAGCCACAGCAGAGGGCACCCCTCTCTTCACCAGCCTAACGAGAACTCATCCATGTGTCCTGGGCCACTGATCCTCACCAGCGCGAGCTCCGGCCCCTGGGCTCTGGCGGTGTCGCGCCCCAGATGGGCCCTCGTGTGGGCAACCTGACCTGTGCATGAAGGAGGAGGAGGAGCTACAGGAGCCGCTGCGAGTCATGAGGTGTCTCCTGCGCCTCTCCAGCCAGGTCGCTAGCCCTGCGCCACCTCTTCCAAACACAGGGGCCCCTTGCAAGGGCAGCCCCCAGGAACTAAGCGCCAAGCCATAGCCCCCACTTCCATTTCCTAAAGGGAGCCTGCTAAAATCTGAGGTCAGTCCAGGCCTCTGACAGGGACATCTTCAGGTGACACCAGTGGTACACTCCGTGGTGCTGGCTAAGTTGGATTGTACTTCCCCTGCACATAACTATTAAGAATACAGATGAGAACCTCTGTGAATGTAAACATATATATATATATATATATATATATATATATATATATATTTCTGAAATGTTTATATTCCCAGAACTACGAATCTTAAGATGACATTTTCCTTTCTACCAATATTCTTACCCAATTCATCTTCATAAGTCAAAAATGTAGATAATAGTTCTCAGCATGGCCTCTTTATTTTTTTGGTTTTTCCTTTCGCAGCTAACTCACTATTTGAAAGTCCTGTGGCATATTCAAGGTATTTCAGTGAATCATCATGCCCTGTGCCCACCACCTCCTAGAAGAAAGGAGGCATCCCCAATATGCGTGGTGCTCCCCAATATGCATGGTGCTCCCGGGGTATCGGTGCCGACACACACGGCAACACAGCCGTGCAGCTGGGTCACCAGCCCCGAGCTCCTCCCTGTGGCTGCAGAGGCAGGTCTGCGGCTCTGCACAGCTCAGAGCGCTGCTCCTCGCACGTGACCCTTGCTAGCAGTGAGGCTGGACGCAGGCACAGCTCTACAACTTGCTCCTGCTCCATGCACCACGCTCTCCAGGGTCACACTTCCTCATGAGACTGAAGCAAGGTCCTGTGTCCCTTGTCTCACTACCGAGCCTCTAAACTGTTTGCCGTTGTGATAGCTTCCATCCTAGTTTTCCCATCCTTTCAACGTGGCTGACTCTTACTGGTCTCTCCTCTTGTACCCCCTCTGCCTTCCTGAGAGAAGCTCAGCCTGGCTGTGATGTGCTTGAACTCCTATACCTTGCTAGGAGCACAGAGACTTGCTTTCAGAAGTGGCAGGTGGGGCTGGGAGATAGCTCAGGAGAATAAGCTCCTGCCTGGAAAGTGTGGGGTCCTGAGTGCAATCCCTAGGATCACGAAAGAAAGAAAGAAAGAAAGAAAGAAAGAAAGAAAGAAAGAAAGAAAGGGAAGAAAGAAAAGGAGAGGGGCCAGCCAAAGAGCTCAGAAGATTAAAGTGCCTGCAGCAGGCGCAGGGGCCACTGGTTTGATCCTGGGCCTGCTATGCCGGCACCACACCCTGGGGCGCACTGAGATGGCAATTGAGACTGGGCATGGTGGCACATGCCTGTAATGCCAGTACCTGGGAGGCTGAACGCAACCAGACACTATAGGTTGGATCTAGTAGTGAGACCCTGAACACCATGTAGACCCTTTCCTCAAATACAAAAAAAAAAAAAAAAAAAAAGCAGCAGCAGGCAGGGGGCCTTCGCTAACAGTCGAGAAAATCCTATGAGTTTAGGAATGCGCAGAATAACCAACTCCAGCTGCCGGTTCTGTGTCCCAGCGCCGACCTCCATGCTGTTCCCTCTGCTTCGGTCCCCACTTCACGCCTTGGTTTGCTTTGCTCCCAGGTAGGACACAGCAGAGAGGAGTTGTGTGCAGGGAGGAGCCCGCCTTCCAGTAGGCTGTGTGGCCAGTTGGTCCCTGCTTCTGTCTCTCAGTGGAGCCCCGGGCGTCTCCTGGGAATCCACAGCCACCCAGGAAGCACGTCCCTGTCTTCACCACCAGGGCAGCTGGAGCTTTGGCAAAGCACTATGTTAACATATTAAAGGATGAAGAGGGAGAAGGAGGGGGAGGAGGGGGAGAGGAAGAGGAGGAAGAGGAGGAAGAACAGGAAGGAGGAGAAGGAAGGGAGGAAGGGAGCTCAAGAGCAGCTGCACATTTTGTGCTACACACAGGGTCCGCACACCAAGCAACTGCAATTTGCTCTGGCGTCTTTATTTTGTAGGAAATTCTGGGCACTGGGAGGGAGGATTCATGGAGCAGCCAAGGACGCAAGAGGGAAGGAGGAGCTGTGCGGGGACTGTGGACTGGCAAGGGCCCCCAAGCCCCAGCCCATGCTGCTATTTGGGGCGGAGAAACCATAAGGAAGTGGCCCAAGGGAAAGGAAACCAGGATCTTGGGGTGTACCCTTACGGCGTCTGGGGGTCCTGGGTCCCTGCCTGTGTCTGCTTTTTCCCTGTCAGTTCTGGGCCCCCATAAGGCCAGCAGCTTGCCCTGCATGTGCCCTCACCAGGAGGCACTGCCCTCTTGCCACCCCAAAAGCGATGGCCAGCCCGCTGCAGACTGAAGCCAGCCAAACCTTGAATCAGGCACACCTTTCCCACCTTTAAGTCTTTCTATCCTGGGTGTTTATTACAATCACAGAAATCTGACTAAAAGCAGATTTAAAAGCAAGGCCGCTACCATTCTGGCATCAACAAATCCAAGCTTGTCTCCTAAGGAAACAAAGGTGCCCAGGCCAACAGAGTCACATATGGGAGATTGTTCCGCCCCTGTTGTGGCACAGAAATGGCCAGGTGCTCATCCTGGGCATCTCAGAGTGCTTTGGGAGCCCTGGTAACCAAACACCGGCCATGCCTTGTTCAACCCAGCACTTGTAGACGATTCTGGTGAGCAGGAACCTGGGAACAACAGTACGGTGTTTTCTATCTGCCTGAGTGGAAGTTCCAAGGTAGAAATTGCATTCTAGAAAATGTGAAAGGGGGTGTCTTTTCACACAGCCAGAGTGTGCGCTGTCACGCTTGCTCCCGTCAGACACTGGTAAACTCCACTGTTCTATCTGCTGAGCCCAAAGCTATAGGAAGGCTGTTATTGGTTTGTGGCTGCAAATCTGGGCAGTGGCCTCATAAGAAGCAATCACATGTAGGAGTCCGGTTTTGCAAGGTCCCCATAAGTGGCAATGACCCACCAATGGGTCCAGCCTCCAGGCACTGCAGGCCAAGAGAAGCCAGTGGGCGTGTGGAAACCAAGTAAGGGAAAGAGATTGGAGGTCCCCGGCTTACTGTGAGCAGCTGCGAGTGACACACCCCTAGGTCCTGGAAGTCCCACCACAAGCTGAACCCCAGTAGCAGCAGAGTCAGGCCAGGGAGTTGGCATGTGTCAGCCCCTTGTCCCCAGTCTTCAGGACTGTGATAACTGCCCTGTTACGCCCCAGTGGGGCACCCACGGGGGCCCATGAGCTCACATGGCAGAGCCTGTACACATGCCCCTCGGGCTGCATGTAATGAGGTGCAATGAACACACAGTAGTTCTGTTCTATTAAAGCCAAATGAGGATAAATGCACCTCTGAGAAAGCACAACCTGCTGACTCACGCAGCAACGGGAAAGGACCAGAATGTTCTCTGGGTTGAGCTGGCTGCCGACTCCTGAGTTTCACAGTGGAATTGTCTTTCAAAGGCATTGCCTCTCTTCTCCCCATTCTGAGCTAATTCTATCCAGCTATGGAGCACAGCTTCAGGACTGTTAACCTGGAACGTAGGGGAGATGCGGAGGTCGCCTTGGTAACTCTGGGTGGTCAGGGCTAGGGCTGGAGCTGCCACCGCCCAGGGTTCGGAGCCTGACACTTTTGCACTATTCTTGCAGCTTGCTTCTCTATAGCTTTGCCTGAGGCACCAAGGAAGGTTCAGAGAGAGAGAGAGAGAGAGAGAGAGAGAGAGAGAGCTCAAACCCTGTGTTCCGAAGGCGACATAGGCTACAAAGGCACAGTGCCTGCTTCTCCCTTGGGAATTTTAAATTAGCTCATTAGTTCCTGTGGCACGGCTGTCTCTTTTCCTCCTATGTTATCCTCAGATCTCTGTTTAGATCATCATGAATAATATATATATATATATATATATATATATATATATATATATATAAAGCAAAACAGCACCCTTTGACTTGGAAATTTCAACTGGGAATCTAACCCAAACCAACTAACCCATAGGAGAAGAAAAGCAGGATGTTTGCTTCATGCAGTGTTTTTATTCCATGGGCAGATATCCACCTACATGAAATGATAGGAGGATGATCGTGCAAACTGTGGTATGCCCAGCAATAGATTAATATACAGCCAACAACCATAACTAGCAACAAGGAGCCTCATCTTGCCATCTTGAGTTTTAAAAGAATACGGAATTATGCAAGCAGTGCTGTGGCTTAGGTAAGTGGCCCCACAGGTTAATGTGCTAAAAAGGTTTGGTCCCCAGCCTGGGGCGCCACTGGGACATGGTGGAACCTTTAAGAGGCTGGGTCTAGTGGGATGAAGTGAAGTCCCTGGGCTTAGAAGGCGCAGCATCAGGGTCCCAAGCCCTGCCCTTCTCTCTTGGTTTCTGGGCCACTACTGGCAAGCAGCCTCCTCAGCTTCCTGCTGCTGCCACGATGCCCTCCATCACCACCAGCCCAAAGCTTCGGCCACACCCTTATGGCCTGTGATCTCCACGCTGTGAGCTAAAGCAAATGTGCTCTGTTCTTACACCGACTTTTCTGCGTACTTGCTGCAGTCATGGAAAGCTGACCAATACATCCTGTAGGAGACAAAAGATCCTCAGAGGACAAAGAGCTAAAAGGAAATGCAAAGGAATGGCTAGCTATAGTGTTAGGTGCGTAACCTTTGGGCTGGTACCTTTCTGCTTTAGTAATAAAATGACCACCAAATTACCAAAAAGGACTGATTATCAAATTATAAGCCCTTGGCTTCTTCAAACAGAAACTAACGTCATGATAATAGTCATGAATCATTTCAGGGATATTTTATGACATCATTGCATAGCATTCAGACTTTTAAGTTGATGCTGAGATAAGTTGAAATATCTGGGGCTGCTAGGATGAATGAACAGTATTTTTCATGCAAGAAATACATGAATCTTGGAGTGATGTTATGGTGTAAATACGTCCTGTCCAAAATTTCAACTCTGCTGTTGTGCTAACACGAAGAAGAAGATCCTTCAAGACAAGACCAGGCCAAGACTCATGGCTGGATCAGGTGCCCCCCTCCAGGGCCTTAGCAGATGGAATTCGACCTCCTTGCCTTTCCATCCTCTGCATTAAGGTGCCATCTTGGAAGCAGGAATTGAAACTTCAGCGGAAACCCGTCCTGCCAGCATTTGACTTTGGACTCCTCTGCCTCCAGAACTGTCTGTTCTTTATCAGTTACTAGGTCTCAGCTGTCCTTTTAGAGCAGCACCAGTGGTTTGTTAAAAGAAATCTGCCATTATTCTAATGTGATTTCCTTTAAGTGTGGTCTATTTTCTCTAGTGACTTTTAGTATACTGTTCCTGTGCTGAATTTCTGGGATCTTGATTATTATT